>JAHWFP010250627.1:0-14726 GCA_023313725.1 Lithobius niger
ATTAAAACTGTTTACTCGTATCCAGAGTGTTTCAGGGGCGAGTTGCTCGTCAAAAGCGGTCGTATACGACGTGATCTTACGTAGTCGTTAGTCATCTTGCGTGTCTAACGATTACGTAAAGATCGCGTCGTATACGACCGCCTTTGACGAGCAACTCGCCCCTGAAACACCCTGGATACGAGTAAACAGTTGGCAATAACGAGTAAACAGTTGGCAATAACGAGTAAACAGTTTTGGCAATGACTGCATCAAAATTATTTCAAATCTGCATCAAAATCACGAGTGGTGAGGAACTCGCCTCAACGGCTCTCTCACCAACTTTCTTCAGCCAGCACAAGCAATTCAAGCAATGAAATCCTTCAAAGCTTTCCACATTCTCAACTTAAGAGTGTGAGAATGTGAACAGAAGTATTTTAGACTTCTTAATGAACCTAACCAAACCATAACATTGTTAATGCATTTCAGACTTTCCTTGAAACTTCGTAAACAACCTAAAGACTGCGTAAGCTTTTGCAGTTGACTCAGGACGTTCGAAAGCCCACGTTTCCACTGCAACAATTGAAGGCATTGTCGGAAGGCATAATGTAAACGGCCCAAGTAAGGCAGGAGAGGCAGGGTAGACAGGTAATTTTTAGAGGGTGCCTGGCTCACCTCGGTTACCTGGCTTATTTCGTTGGTATGATTATGCAGCCCCAGGCAAGAGGACACTTCTTGATAAAATAGCTGGCTATCATTTTGATAGGCAACATTTCCGTAACCTTTTGTATAGCAATATTTACGTCGACATGCACATTTGCGCAAAATTCACAAGGCGCTGAAGTAAGTGTAATGGAAACAGCACCACCCGATTGTTTCCTGGTTTCCTTCACCTGGATGATGAAAACTAGGGCAGAGATTAATAGTATTGGAAATCAATGCAAACCAGGCTTAATTCATTTGTCAGGTTTCGGTTTTGGTACGATGCCCAAAACAGTTTCAACAACGTTTTTAACGTTGCAACATTTTTCTACAGTGTTTTTTGCATGGTCTCAGCATTGTTAAGGCTAGTTTCCATTGCCCCGCCTTTCATCAGCCAGCTGAGGGCAGGGAGGTCAACCCCCAGGCGGTGCTGTTTCCATGACAGTTGCCTCGGCAACTTAACTAGTCTTGTGCAGGTGTGCATGTTGATGTAAATATTGATGTACAAACGGTAATAAGAACGTTCCTCACCAGAATTGTAATTAACTGGGTTTTTTTTTTCATTAAGGGGCGTTTTGCCTGGTTCTGAGTCACCATAACAATAGGGACCAAGTCAGGAGGGGCAGGTCACCTACCATGTTTCCATTACACTCACCCCGGTAACCCTCTTAAAAGTTACTATCTACATTGACTTCCCTCCCTCAGGTATTGCCTGCTTAGAGTCATGGAAGGCAGGCAAGGATTCTTGCAGGGTAAACAAGGTTTTAGTGTCAAGACGTTGGCAAGCTGGCTTTGTTGTCCAATGACATTGTTTAAACCTGTCTACAACAATGAATATGGTAGTTGTAATTTCGTAACCCAAGAAGTCCTTGACCCATTTTTAACACTTTTAGAAAGAAGAACACAGTTTCTGCAGCGCTATATATAACCAAGAAAAAATAAGCACCATCTATTTACGCAATACACGCTAGAGAAAGTGAACCATAGCAACCATGAATAACTAATCAATTAAAAAAAAAATACTCGTATAATATTCAAAACAAAACTTGGTAAAGATAAAAATCAACGTCAAGGTAATTCAACCAATTATTAAATTTGTGCAGCGATCAGTTTTCAGAATTGTCTTTTAAAAATTGTCTTTAATTAAATATTAATAACCACGATTATTAATATCACGACTTCTAACAGTTAATACTTACTAATAATCCCTAATTTATTTTTGACTAAAAGCTACGTAGTTGTAATGAATCTGGTAGTCCTAATGACCGAGTGAGACGTTATACTACAACCATTTCAAACAATGAAGGAAGCGCAATGTGTGACGCGAAAAATTTCATGATCGTTTACTTTCTAGACTTTGAAAGGCACAGTTAGCAGACAAACATACAACGGAAAATATACATGATCAGAAGATATACGACACTTACCGGTCTCTTTAAATCTTTCTGACACCTATCCCATACTTGTCCAAGCGTTTCGGTCTGAAAACATCAAAACGTAGTCAAACATAAAAAAATTAATACTATACTATGCTTCCCTGCCCTAGACGATTAAATTAATAGAAAAAAGAAAAAAAAAATTTACAACACTGCTGCGTAAATACAGGTCCAAACCTGTTTTCGTTGCTCTTTGGACTTAAATGTCAGGTTTCCTCAGCGGAGAATTCAATGCTCAACCTTTGAAGACGTAGGTCAAACGTTGACCGAAAGGTCAAGGGCCGCTCATCCATGCTGACACGATGGAGACATTATGGCTTCGATTTGGTTTTAAATGTCCTGGACTAAATTTCCAGCTCAGCCAGTCTGACGTTTAAGTCCAAAAGGTCACGAGTCCATTTGGCTTTCCGTGAATTACGAAATTGTTCTGTTCCTTATAAATTTTAATTAATCAACCTAATTAAAGCTAAATAACAGACTCCAAACGAATCATGTGCACAGGTGACTTTTCAAGCTGGTGGAAGTACATGTGTGCTCGTGTGCAGTCAATCCCTGTGCAGCTCGTAATAACTATCAACAAAGTTGCCCAACACCATAAAATGTAACGATCACAAAAATAATTTAACGGGATATACCGCCCAGCGCCATTTTTCTCGATCCTCCACATCAAGTACGCCCCAAAGGTCAATTTACTTACAGTTAGTCTTTCCCTTGCTAAAAATCCGATTTAAAATGTGGCGTCTATAGGAGATTTTCTGTTGAATATTACTAACTTTACGTTCGTTCCGAACATCAATGATGCATCGCGCGGCCTGCAATGACCTTAGAAGTTTTATCTGTGTGTGCACAGCATTAATTTTAATTTTGTTAGTAATTACTATGAGATCAAAAATCTAGAAGGCTAATACAGTAAAAATTAAAATTAATTATTCCAATAGATCGCCGAAGCAAAATTATAAGACACTATTCTAGAAAATTAAAAACTGTGATTTTAAAATACAAGAATCATTCCGGATTTTGACGACACAATCAATGGGTTCACGCTGGTTGGACTATTAGGCGCAATGCTGTGAGACAGTAACTACGGTTTTCGCTGCGAAGAACGAAGCTACCGTCTCAGTTGACCTTAGCTGTGGTAAATACGCTGATGTAATCGTCGCGTGGGTGTTGTGAGGCAGGCGGAAGGTTATAAGGCAGGCGGTATGTTGCTTTAAGCAAAATAATAACAAGCAATATTAATTCCCAATACCTCCTTTCTCGCTCATGTTATTGCTCAATACCGTCCATGGGTTTTTTTTTTAATTCACTCAGCTTGAGCTGGAAAACCGAATCACAGTAACATCCTATTCTTTAACAATTTCTTTGTCAATACAGAATTTTACGTGGTATAAGGCATAATAGTTACACGAATAGGATTGATCACATTTATGTTCTACAATCGTTAATCTTTACTACAAGCAACTTAAAAAGAGAAAACGACGACTACCATTTCGTGACGACGACTACTCTTTGACCTGGAGTGGGAATTCCCAAGAAACCGTATCAGATTACTACGACTTATGACAAATTGAAGGGTTAGTTAAGAGTGTTCCAATATTTCACAAGTTCTAACTGCCATAGCGGCAGGCATTCTAATCAGCATCATACATATAACACGCCAGCAACAGCACAGCAACTTCCAGCCAAAACTGTCGTCCAAAACTGCGAGAGAGCTCATTCTTGGGACGGCAACAAAGAAAAAGGGTCGGCGGCGTGGTGTCGTTGCGCCAGGTCAGGGATATCTGCAGTACTGGCCGGATCTTGAATGAAAAATAGCATTACGAGACTGGGTTGGCAATATGGCCGCCAAAAGTGCCGCTGATGCGATTGAGTTGCCGCATTTTGGCAACCGAGGGCGACACCCACCGTACAAACTGCCAACGAACGTGTTGCTTTTTTTTTTTTTTGCAAACGCAGTGAAATAGCTTAACTGTGGCTGAGTGATATTTTTAAACACCATTTAAAAATACTCTTATAAATAATAAAAAATTTGCCACCAAAATCTACGTAAAAATTTTAATTATTATTTCGAAAACCGCCACTAGCCGCCAATAGATGTCGCGTCGCACCGTACAAAGTTGCTACCTCTAAGAACAGACCTCGACGAAATGAACCAGACGTGGTGGCCATTTTGTCGTTGTAGAGTGGGCCAGTTAGTTTAGTGGCCATGACCAGGTGTTAGTGTGCCTCCCATACTGCGATTACGCTGCAGTCCATCGGTGCGGTTATAGGGTTCTGTAAAGTGACTGGCCGGTGTGAGTGCTGACGGATGCGAGCCGTTAGTATCAGCTGCGTTGGAACTCGCTGCTGTCTTTCCTGCTTACTTCTTTGATTTCGATTGGTGTCATAAGCTGGTATATCTCTGTATAGATTAGTCATAAGTTAGATTATAGCTGAGCTGGCGGCATAGAGCCATGTATGCACGCGATAGGTGGATAAATTTTATCAAATAAATACAATTGTGACGTTTTGTGGCGACCTATCTGTTGTTTGGTCATGTTGGTGTATTGGGTGCAGTATGATTGAATTTGGTTTAGTTTTAAGTGTAGTCTGTACGTCTATATGCCAGAGTGTATGGCGCTAAGTCCATTTAAGCTCTAATAAAGAAACGTGAACCATGCAGAAAAAGGGCGCGGGGCTGGCAATGTGAAGGGCATTGTCAATCAGTAACAAGCGCAAGCTCATTCTTGCTACGGTAGCAAAGAAAAAGGTAGAGTCCTGAACAATCAGTAACAAACGAAATAAATCGTCTTCTATATAACACGTACGCCAACGCCATCTATACCAACGCCTGCCGTTAATACATGTAAGCACAACTGGGAAGAGATGTTATCAAACGTTGCGTTAAATAAATTTCTTTTCGTATTGCTATGCTGATAATAAGCAATTTCTCTTCTACGGTTTTTTCCTCAAGGTTTTTTTTTTTTACACAAATCAACTTCTTGGTGGGAGGGGGTGCACTTTCGATTTCTTGGGGGTGCACTTTCGGTTTCTTGGGGTGCACTTTCGGTTTCTTGGAGGTACACTTTCGGTTTCTTTCTCCGGACTCAGTCAGGCCCTTTTTTGGGCTTTCTTCAGGAGTTAATCTGAGACGTGGGTAAGCTGTGCAAAGGCCCGCCTCTTAAAGGCCGGTTGCCACCAAATTAGCATTGCAGCATTTAGGCCTATCGAGTTCTCTCTCACGGGAAGCGTAGGAATGCACAAAGCAAAACTTTTAAACGCAACAAACAAGCCACGTGATTTCTTTATTATTGAGTAAAAATTTGGTTCGCCCTCGTGCACCTGGGAACAAGCTATAAAGATTAACGATACAGATGTCATTAGATAGCGCCACGGGAAAATATAAAGAAAATCCACTGGCGCCATCTAGTGACACTAATGTCGTTAATCTTTATAGCTTGTTTCCAGGTGCACGAGGGCGTACAGAATTTTTACTCAATAATTAAGGAGTCACGAGGCTTGTTTGTTGCATTTAAAAGTTTTGCTTTGTGCATTCCTTTGCTTCCTGCGAGAGAGAACTCGATAGGCCTAGATGCTGCAATGCTAATTTGGTGGCAACCGACCTTTAACTTCTGTTTTCGTTAGGCTACTTCCACTACTTAGGCCTATCGTCGTCGGATCTTCCTCACATTTAATAGGGGGGTGTTTTTTGGCCTGGGGAGTTCGTTTTTCGGGTTTTGGATGTTAACCCTATTTACAGGCCTATTTCCTTTTTTAGCCCTATTTCAGTTTCAGTATTCGGTACACAATTTTCGCTGTTATTAATCCGTTAACAATAGGAACCGTCATTTGTAACTATAGTTTTCAGGTAGTAATACATATCATATCAAAAAATAAAAACTGGTAAATAAACTGGTAAAAGGGGCCGTCAAGTTCCGAATGGTATGGCCCTTCAAAGGAGTGATACCAACACACCAAAACATTCGCCAACTTAATCGAACCGAATAATACTTTGGACGTTAAATGAAAACTTGAACATTGCTACCGAAAGTAGCAATGTTCTAGTTTTCATTTAACCTCCGAACTATTAAGCGCTGCGATTAACTTGGCGAATATTTTAGTGTGTTGATATCACTCCTTTGAAGGGCCACTTGGCGGCCCCTTTTACCAGTTTTGGTTTTTGATATGATATCAGTCTCTTTTTTTTAATTGTGTATTAGACTCAACTCCACTACCGTGCAAATGTGTAATAAAGTGGCACGTCAACAAGAAATTGGTTTTCAACGATATGCTACTACCTTTTGCGTATAGGCCGAACCATTTTCAACTTGGTCACCACTTTATAGGTTTTTGGTTGGGTTTTAATTCTATTGTAAGTTGTTTTATTTCGTTAGTTTTGGTGTGTTGATATCACTCCTTTGAAGGGCCGAACCAGTCTCAAATTGGTGGCATCTTCACCAGTTGTTGGCTTTGGTTTTAGAGTTGGTTTATTTTTCGTGAATTGGACGTGAATACAATATCTGTGCCAACGTTGTTTAAATTTATCGTGCTACACTAGCGCGTGTCTAGGAACTCACGTCAGTAAACACGTTGTCATTGTCCGAAGTTTGGCTGTTCAATGAGAGACGATGCCGACAATACTAACAATGGTTATAACAATATTTTCGTACTTACGCGCCATCCCATTCCATCCTCGTTATACCCCTAGGCTCCAAACCATAAAAGGTACGCAGTTTGTATCGTACTGCAGCCATTCGTCCAATTTCATAGCTGGAGGCCTTCCCGTTATCTCGGTATCGATGAATAATCACCCTACGGAAATTAACATGGGGATGAGCGGACTAGAATTAGCTAGCTAGTAGCTAGTTACACATTTGCAACGTTATTGAGGGTCAGATTTTGCATTGAAAGCAGCTTAGCTGGCATTCCTACACGAGTTAATTTTTGTCAGGTGGGTCATTGCTCTCGATTTCAACACAGTTTAAGCTTTTGTACCGGATTATTATTTTTCTCCAAGTACCTGAAATGTGCCCAACTATGCTTCAAGGTAGAAGACACTGATGCTATGGCGTCGCGCTACAATGGTTTACAACCTCGACAATTGAATTGATGTGTTGTTTGTTGTGATGTTTGTTGTCTAACTTGGCGCGACACACTAGCGTGTGCCTAGATAAAACCCAGCAACAGCACAGCAACATCCAGCCAAAACTACCGACCAAAACTTCGAGCAAGTGCATTCTTGGGACGGTAGCAAAGAAAAATGGCGAGCCCTGCATGACAATCATTAACAAACGAAATTTTACGTCTTCAATATAACACGTACGCCGGCGCCATCTGCTATCGCTTTGCATCAACTGGGAACAAATGTCATCAAACTCTGGGTGGAATTTCACTGGTGATTTGTTCAAAGCACAGAGACCCGGCACGGAGAAATGAGAAAATAGTGGGTTGTGTAGTGATGAAGCATTGCGTCTTCAAGTTCAGCAGGGCCCTCACGATTCAAAATGGCCAATTGCGAAATGAAAATAATATGTTGTGAAAAGACAATTCTGAACAACGGAACTAAAACAAATCGGGGACTGCAACGATCTGTACAATCAGTCATACTGCTGAACCACGGAAGCCATCGATGCCAAACAAAGCACAGGGAGAAAGGAACAGTGGGAAAGCTGCTAACTTTGTCAATTCAATATTTTCGCTTTAAAGAACCATGCAATTTTTTTCCATGATATGTTTTTAAAAAGCAACTTCTCTTCTACAGTGTTTTTCTCAAAGGTTCCCCCACCACTCCCCCTAATCAACTTATTTTCGTCCTTTTCACAACTGACTTAATTTTAAGATACGCAAAGTATCACGTATTTCAGTCAGAAGAGGGGGAAGACCATTTCGGTTTAATTCTCGGGACTCACTTAGTCCTTTTTCAGGTATTTTTTCTTGGGACTAATGCTTAAATGTGCTTAAAAGCCGTCCAATGGAGAAACCCGGCCCTTAACTTCTGCTGTTTTCGCTAGGCTTATGCGACTATTTAGACGTAACGTCGTTTGATCTTTCTCACAATTAACAGGGGGATGTGTTTTGACTTGGGGAGTTCGTTTTTCGGGTTTAGAGCGTTAAACCTATTTTTAGGCCTATTTCCTTTTTTAGCCCGATTTGTTTCACTATTCTGTCGACAATTTTCGCTCACATTCAATCCGTTAACACTATAGGCTCGTCATTTTTGACGGGTTTTCAGCTAGTTACTAAAATAAATAACTAAACGCTAATCTATATAATTAAGCCACTAATGTTAAAGTGCGCGTGTGTGTTGTTTGACAGGATGGGTTGGTTTCTCGTTTACCGCCAATCTTTATTATATTTAGACACGTATCATACAATTACTATTCCTTTTTAAAAATATATTACCTTACTGATCGCAAGTACTTTATTAGGAAAAGATCATAAACTTTAGAATGGGATAGGCAGACAGCGTTTTCTTTGATCCGAGTTTACTAATGATTTATGCGTGATTCATGGATGAAAAGACGACATGGCGATCCCAAGCGAAACCTTTGTCGGCCTCTAGTCCTTATTTTTGTGTGTAATTTTCGTAAATTATCGAATTTGTAATTTTTGTAGAAATTTCTGTGAGTAAATTTTGTGCAAAGGTTTACTATCCTATACACATAGCTGAAGCGCATTCACTACAAGTTTTCAAAATATTGTACTTACGTCGGCATCATTCATCTTTTTGTTATGGTCGAAACATGGATTCTGAAAGATACAAAAAAAAAAGCATAAATTATTCGTTAACTATATTAACTCACTTCATAAAAGTATCGTAGCTATGCCATTTTAACGTTCAGAACATAATATGGAAGAGACGCAACTGAAGCCTTGAATGAACAATCGTGAAAAATAAGCAATTAATACAGAAACAAACAAAACTGGACAAACGAAGCAGTTGAAAATCAGATGAAGAAGGACACCGAAAAAAAAACCTTTCCGCCAGCCATCATAATTTTTAATAAATAACTTGCGGCAAAGCAACGTTTTTAGACCTTAAGGCTGTGTCTCTGGTGACGGTGATGGAGTCCTGGTTCGAAAGACTCTGTTTCCGGTGAATTAATTGAACACTAGGCCTTGATCTAGTTAAAGTGAACATAACCTACCTAATCACACCATAAATTAGTTAACCTAACCTAGCCAAACCTAATCAATCCAAACTAATCCAAATATTTCTTAAAACTACCTTTTTTGTGTTTGCCAGAATCCATATTCACAGAGCTACGGTCCCGGCAACGTGCCCAAGATAGTCTTGAAACAGTTGCGGACAAACAGAGACTAAAAACACTGCGGTAAACTTAACCTAACTTAACCAACACCCGAAATACCCATGTTCCATTGCATTCTACACCCACGAACAATATGGTACACCAAACAAAAATATATCAAACACCCAGGTAAACAATACACCACCCGTTATGTCACGAAGCACCTGTCGGGCCTTAGGGAACACAGAGGCGCCTCTGTCTACCCTTATTGAAATCGCTGGGTCGCCTTACAAAACCCTACCATCTTACGCAGAGACCCAATCCCCAGTGCCGAAGGGCGCGCAACACCTAACACTGCTAGAAAGGGTCGTCTCCCCCATCAAACACAAAACGCCCCAGAGAACAATCTTACAAAAAATGACAAACGGTTTCCTCCCCTCTACCACATACACACTGTGGCGTACGCGCCCAACCCTAACGGAACATCACGCTGGGAGAAGCCATCGAGAGATTTGGGACATGACGAGCTAGGGTGCAGTCCATGAACGACCTACCCTATCAACTGACTGTTCCTTTTGCCACTCATCCACAAAAATCTTTGTCACCACCGGCAGTAAATCCCTTGGGCCCAGGCTAAAACTCGCCTTGGGTCCCCCACCCTCCGAACTCCGCTTGGCCAAACTGTCAACCAGTTCGTTATCAAAGGGGTCAGAGTGGCACTGGACCCATCCGACAGAGCCAACATACCCCATCTGAGAGAGAGTGAAAAGTTTCCACCCAATGTCAAACGCAATTGGGTGAGTACATTGAAGTGCCCAGAAACAACAATTCAAGAACCCAAGCCCTGCCAGGCAATTAGTGAGGACATGGGACTCTGGCAGCTGGACAGCAGTATACCAATGTCCAGATCTACCAAGATTGTCACAAGCTCCCCAGCAAAGGCAGACCGGAAAGAGTCCAACGTATATAGGAATATTCTAACCGGTAACCAGGAATGTCAACAACCGCTCTACAACAATGCTTGATAAGATATCAAACACACCAATTAATCTAAAAATAACAAACGTCTAGTCATTAATGAAAAAAACTAGGATCATGCACTTGTTAACCTTGGTAGTGAATTACTTTAACTGTTGCAGACACAAATCTCAATGCGCTCAGTGTGTACGCTGTATGGTATTATCCCTTCTACTGCAGACAAATGTCAAGAGGAGCAATTTTGAAAGCCCCATATATATAAAAGTGGGCAACGTGATTCGATCTCGCTTTCCCTTGGCTTATGGGCCAAACCTCTAACAACTTGGCTTAGCTTTGATCGCTTTGCTCGGGTTTTCAGGGAATCCTCCTGAAATTCGCTTTTCGTCGCTGTATACTCTATTCATTTTGTCTGTGAGGACTGGGATAATGGTGTAGTGAGAAGCAACCATAATTGTTAGGTTATAGTGACGCACACCCATGAAGTTTTTACGATTTTTATGTTTAATTTTATGTCAGGAATAAATTTAAGTTACTCCAGCTTAATTACGATTAAGAATAAGTGTTTAAAGTATTATCGTTTCTATTTCTGAATAAATGCGGTCAAAAATAACTTTTATTTTTGTTGCAATTTGATCAGCCAATCAGAGATGAGAGGAGAGAGAATAAGCTGTCCACAGCCCACTTGCTCGCTCTCTCTTCCCAGCTCCCGACGGGAAACGACGTGTAGTCGTTAAGGCTTCATTAACAGCAAATAGGCGCTCACGGGGCGACCAACAAACGCTATATCAAGATGTACGATGCCGTGGCTTCAGGAGAGACATGACAACGTAATCACGAATTATTTCAAGTTCAAGATATCTGTGGCGAGTGAGTATAATAGGGAAATTTTGTAGGTTTTTGACTGATATTTTGGAACAGAAATGGAAACGATGTGATTTTATATTTGCAGTAACCTAGGATTAATTAGTTCATTAGCTTTAATGATGCACAGGAAAATATTAGGCGTGACAGAATTTTGTCAATAAAAGAAAAAAAATTACACTTCAGCAAGTTTATTGAAGAAGATTTGCAAATAATTGTGATGCTGAAAAGTTAACAGGGCTTGAAAAAACAAGCTTAGTAAAGGTTTTTTTTTTTTGGATATGGCCAGGAAGTGGCGATGAAATTAGATAAGTGTTTAAACCCTTTTTTGGTTTAAACAAGTGTTTTCTGTATGATAACTTGTTGTGTTTTGTATGTACTGTACATAAAAAATAAAATGTTTATATCTGTTTAAAATAGTTTTGTGCCACAACGTTTCCAAAATCATTTTGTACCAAAGTTTAAAGTGGATTTGCCAAAATGAATTAAGACTTAAGTAGACTACAGACCTGAATACGAGAACTGGGGGTGACATATAGGCTTGGGTTAATTGGTAATGATTAATCTATAACTGTCCTGACAAAACAATAACACTATAAGCTCTGTAAAAGAAAATAACGATTTTCATATTTTTTTTATATTTTTATTTTTTTTATTTTTTAATCCTCAACTCTCGGAAACGCTTGAATGGCCAAGATGTCACGCCTGTTCTCAGAAGGGTCCGAATTAATTAACAGGTTCTACTGAGCATAATTTACACCTAAGTTTAAGAAACCTTCACAACTAAGGGGTCTTTACAACTGATATCGGTAATGCTTTAACTTTGGACCCCTATTTATTGACCCTCACATGTCTATTTGCTCAGGCGATACGTCATGGTTATCATGGAATTATCCACAAGCCCGATTGGGATGAAAGCTCCTTGACCTACAGTCAATTAAGAATAATTTTACTAATTATTCTAACAATTTTGTTCGACAAATACTCGAGCTAGACGCAATACTCAACTCTTCTTTGCAAACTCGGCTCGATTTGAATGAAAAGTATTCTATTCGTTTACCCTTAATTTTTGAATAGTTCAGAACAGCGATCGCCAACCTTTTCTACAGTATTTCCCCTCCCCCCCTTCTATTGTTGTTTATTATTATTATTTAATAAAGTGAATGATACTGGGTCCGCAAATCACCTATATAAACAGCCCTGGCAAAGCTACGGTCCCGTTCTCCTCTGGCCCCCCCCCCCCCCCCACCTGAAATGATTTAGGATCAGAACTTGTGAAAACAACACCTTGCAATTCTTCTTAATGGCTTTACCACTTTCAGTCATTTCAAGTTTTTTAAAGTCATTTGGAAGGTTTTAATTTGTAATTTTCTCTAGTTATATGCTTGCTCTTTTTTTAAATTCTGGTTACCCACACAATTATTTCCCTCTGCAAAGATAACTTTTACTAAAAAAATAATAATACTCACGGTATCTTTCGCCACGACACAGGCAACAAATACAGCTACCAAGCAGAAAAGGACCTTCATTTTTTCAGTAGGAGAACTGCTTCACTTCAGTCAGGATATGGTAAAAGTGGAACCAACTAGAAATCCTAACGTTATATACACAAAATTGACGACGTTTTTCCTTCCGTATTTGAGCGTTGGCGACACCTAATTGGTCGTCACCAGACGAGTAATGTCAAATGATAATAATGAATGTACAGCATTGCGACAGTCCATTGCCAAAGATGAAAGTGCTAGAAGGAAATATGTACCCGTAAAACGCTTTAAATTTCAAATGTTTTCCCCATCAATTTTATTTCCAACTCGACTGTTTCCACGCCTTCCTATCGCGATGTTGACGAGCTCAATACATATTTTGCAACTGACTTACCCATCTGACACATCACGAATCACAGTGCACGTATCAAAATCCGACAGAAACAAGGTCGTATGTCAAGTTGCGTAAATTCACGGAAACGTCAGCACGATGTAGTTCGATTGTACAAACTTAAAGATAACTGTAGAAACAAGCGGCTACAGCGATTGCCTAGTCGCACCGGTCTTCTGTACAGTTCCTCCACTTCCAATGTTGAGGCGCACACCTCTGTCATGCACTACAACAGCTATCTGTATTAAACTAATCTAAAAGCAGTAGCCATCACAATTGTCGGTTAAAAATGTGTTAGCTTTTTGGCCTGTTTTACATTTTAGTCGTAATTGTCAGCTTTTACGCCTAATTTTAACCAGCAGTATTAATTTCGTAAGTAGCAGCTAACGGAGATATGGATTGTATAGTAGGCCAGTTCATTTTTGGAACACGGTGCGCCTTCAGGCACACAGTTTAGTGTTACAACGTAACGCGCGACGTAGCCTATATAGATCAGTGGTAGTAGGGAAGTGACGAGAGAGACGCTGTTGATGAAGCCAACAGTAACTCGTATCAACTTGACGTTGCCATGGTAACATGATTTTAGGCCTAATTTTAAAAATGCAGTTTTAATTTCGTAAGTATAGAAGATAGGCCTAATGGTAAATTTGGTTCGACGGTAAGCCTATTCATTCATGTAACAATGCGACGAGACTATTTAAACGAAGCTAAAATCCATTTGTTTTTATTGAGGATTTTAATTTAAGATTTTAACTCGACGATCAAGTGTTATTATTTAATTTAGTTACGTCGAAGAAGTCTATTAGCTATGAGGAAGTAACGATGTTTTAATTTACCATGTTATTTAACTAACTTTTCACACTGAAACTAACGTTGTAAACAATGGTCGTCAACATCTGGTACCGTTGCGAAGTTGAAAAAAGCGACGGACGGACGGACAAGACACGAATTTTCACAATATTGTAGGTCAGATGGTGTTAGCTTGAGTGTGAAGATAGCATTTAAAGCATTTTAAAACTTTCTGACATTTTAAGCAGAGAAATAAATTAGGCCTACTGCGTTCGAGGTTAGGCCTATTCATTCTTGCGACACGGGATTGAGAGTACAGTTTCCATGACAATCTTGAAATTATTATACGAAGCCATCGTGGTGTTCCGTGTTGCGGTATAAACACGTCGTCTGCTTTTACTTTCGTTTTATTTAAACAGTTTCCTGATACTGCTTCTGTTTGAGGTTTGGGATTCCCGTTGATAATGTAAACGCCAGCACCATGTTGGTTGAATTCCTCCAAGCATTCTTTTTCACATACAGTGCATGCGAGTCGTTAACACATCCTTTTGTTTTGTTTTTTTAAATGCGATTATGAATGTTATTATATTATTGAGTTAAGTAAGTTTGTTAGCTATAGGACAGCAACGATGATTTCTTTTGATGGTTTTAAAAATTTCACTTGAGCACAGTACATGCTTCGTCGGGATTCCTTAACAGTTCAGGATTCCAAATGTACAATGGCTAGTGTTAGATCGAAAAATCGTAATTTCCTGGAGTATAATTGATCAATTTAAGGGAAATTCAAGATCAGTAATAGTTTTTGGGTTAACTAGAAATGTGGCAAATTTCATAGAATCTACCCTTTGGTTTGGGCTCCACCCAGACTACAAAAGTGCAA
>JAHWFP010250627.1:14826-40659 GCA_023313725.1 Lithobius niger
CCACCAGAAAATAAAATAATAAAAAAAAACTTGCAGGCTAAACTTGAAATCAAATGAATAAACAGAACTTTTATTTTTTTATTTTTTTTATTTTATTTTATTTATACGTGTATTTTGTTTTTAGCAACTTTGCAATTTATGTGTACCCTAAATTATTTTGTGCGTTTATGGGGCTTATTTTACAAATAAATTGTACTCTATTGAAGCTTATGTTACGTTAAGGTTGAATTAAATGGAATAAAAGTGCCCTGAAAAAAATCCTTGGCCCACTCTGTTTCCAGATGTGCCCTCTGTCGGGCCCCTAAAAAATTTAGTCCTGACGCCGTCACTGTATACTTCGATGCATAAAAGTGCATAAAATGGATTCAGTGTACTTCGGTATTCCCCAGTTAGCTTCGATTTTTTTTTTATTTAAATGTATATATATTTTTAAGTGTTCACTGAATATCCGTTTATGCTTTATGACTTCTAACTTTTTACCGACCAAATCGTAAATTCTTCGTAGATAAATGCATAAAATGAGCTCACTGCACTTCGGTATTGCACCTTAAGGAGTAGCTCTTTTTTGCATTATTTCCCATTTAAACTTGAGGTTTGAAGTGTTAACTATAGTAGGGCCACTAAGAGAATGACTTGGTGTTATCATCGATTGTTTAAGTCGTGACCTCGCTTGCTTGTTTTAGGTGCATGCAAGGTGCACTCTTGGCCATTCATTACCCGTTACCAAGGATTCTTCCATGGTTTGGCATCGCTACGTACACGATCGGATCGAGGTAGTCCGTTCATTAGCAATGAATTCAATTGGAATGATGGTTTTGAGACGTTGTTATGGCTACGTCAACACATAAAATAATTTTAGCAGTAAAGAAAGATAATTTGTGGTTCCTCTCATAACATAGTGAAGTGAGAAAATTTTTGTTCCACTAGAAGTACTTTTAAAAACGATATACACTTAAAAACAAGGTTCGTTACTGAAAATATAAACGTCGCTCTCGCTTAAAGCATCATTCATCCTCCCCTATGGTTGCCAGGCAACAACAAGTTAAGCAGGCAAGCCATCCAAATTCAGCTGCTCAAAATCCAAACATACAAAATAATAGTGAAATATTACATTAAATCCCTTTAATTTTTTTTATTAAATAAGTAAAATTTAAATAAGTAAAGTAAAATAAGACAAATAAAGAATAAGACGACCTACACATGTCTAAAATAAGCATATTATACCTAACACGAAAAACTGTTGGACTGCGTACAGGCAACTGTTAAATCGGCCGTAGCCGTCTCGTGATTTCGGCTGTGTTCTATTACTTTCGATAACAGAAGCCTGGCGAGTTGAAAATAGTACACAATAAATTTACACGTGTTACCTTGAAACGTGTGCAAATCCTAGATAAACGGGGAAAACAAATACATTGACAGTGTTAGTGTCAAACTCTCTCGTTGCCCTCTCGTTTGTTTACATACGTATAGAACAAAGTGGAGCTGTAAATCAACATCTGTTTTGTCCACTCCCGATCATTTCGTGAGATTTCTTGTATCCAGACGTTCAACTCTGTAGTGTTGCACGTATCTTCTTTCAATGATTTGCTTTCTTTATCACCGCCCCTTACTTTAATTGCTGTATAGCGCCGATTACTACCATAAAAATATGGAAAACTAGGTGCGCTTCGCCCCCCCCCCCCCCACCAATCCGCATGCCAATTTGTCAATTTAGTTTGTAAGACAGTACAGTGTAATCAGCAGCTGGGAAATAACACAAATAAGAGCACAATGGATTTTTATTTTTATTTACCAAGACTTCTAACAAGACGGCTATCTTTTTTCCAGCAAACCCCAAGCATTCCTTTGCTCTGCCAACACGTTCTTAAGAATAGGGAGTTGTTTATTTGTACGCATGTCTACAATAATACGTCTTATTGACGTGTCGAAAAAATTGAGCTGCGAAATGGGTGATAAACGCGGCCTTTTTTTTTTTTTCCCGGCGTCTCTACATCACTTGCCCGGAAAAGCTATAGGCTTAACGCGCCTTGCATGAGACGTGTAGCAATTTAGCAACACGTTACAACACTCCAGTAGCAGCCACTGCACACTTTCAGGATTGCGTGTTAGTTCTATACTCTCCAAATTCACTCACCCTGGATTCGAAATACTAGACGACGTTTTAAACATCTCCAGAGCTTGACTGTGTTAAGTTTTACCGCGCTTCGCTAACGGAGTCAAATTCGACGCCATGTCTGGGCTCGATTGAACTCGCTGTTGGCAAGGTGCACCTATCCTACTGGCAAAAAAGCGCGATATTCGACGAACGCCGAGTCATTCTTTCAGTGGCCGGACTATAACTTGTTTATTCTCTGCGCATTCGACTTTGCTTTCCTGTCGTTTAATACCACCTCTATTGTTACATAGAGGTTGGCGTTATATGAATATACCATATTTAGCACGTTCGCTACACCTGTCATACAAATGTGTCATGATATATTTGACTTATGCTGGCAGAATGGTTTGACTATCATGTGACATTTGCAAATTTAAATTCAATGGCTTGCCAAATGCTTCCCGTCTGTGACACCAGCTGAACTTTACCGATGGTCTGGGCACGGTTATATGGTGCCCATACGACACTTATTTGTGACATCTGGTCTGCTGTAGACTAAAAACTTAGGTATGCGTCATCACTGCTCTCGAAGTAAACCACAGCTGTTCACAATTGTGTAACGGGCTAAATATATAATGCTATAGTATTGTGTTTTATTTAGATTTTATATCTACCGTCCCTAGAAATATTAGTCTATTATTTTATAATTTTAATATTTTAATGCTGCAAGAAAAACAAAAGAAGTGCTATGAAGTGTGTGCGTACTATGTGTAGTGAAGAAAAGGGGTGGGGGGTTATGTCGATTTCTTTTGCTTCCGTTACTGCCACATGAATATATAGAAATCCATATGCATTAAATCGAAGAGTAGCTAATAGCAGACGTAAACATTTCCCCAAAACATGCTCTCCATGCTATGTTGGCTTCACAGCCGTAAATCGAACACATAAACAAAGTTTCATTATTTTTTATTTCCGGCAATGAGTTTCCAGCAGTACTGGTTGTTGGAGGCTTTAGGATGTTTATCCGTCCCGCACGAAGCGCAGCCTCCCTCCAAATTCTACGGTCGAGTCCAAAAATATTAAACTTTCCAATTAGTTACATATGTAAATCTAGTACTTGCGTGTTTGTTTTTTTGGGGGGGAAGAGGGACGGGAGAAGTGACATTATTGCAGTTACTAAATCATTTAATTGTAGTTTCGTGCTGTTACAATTTTTTTGAATTCATGTAGATGTTTGGAATGTGCATTTTTAGTTTTTTGTTTTACTAGAAAACCTGATGTCACGTATGTGTAACTTTGGTCTATAGGTGGAAAATTCTACCCACAGATCGATGTTTCTTTTATCCAAAACGAAAACGGTCGTTATAACGATTGAAATACACTAAAAATGAATCATTTACTGATATTGACAGTTTCTGGATTGCTTTTAGTCTGTAGATGGACATTCTAAAAATAGGCCCAGTATGAAGTTGTTAATTGCCACATGAATCAACGTCAGTATACAACAAACTGATACCAACGGGTACCTGAACTCCAGACCTTAAACCCTCGAAAAACGCAAACTAGACTGCAACAAAATTAAATAAACGAAATAAGGTACAAATATTACCAATAAATGATTGTGTTGCTTCGTTTTACTAATATTCTTAGCTAATTTTGCTGACAACTATATAAAAAAGTGACAACGGATTTAATTCCAGATCAAACAGCACCCATCTAGACTTTAACACGTGAGAGTATCCTGTTGTACTACCACTTTGTATTTCACCAATTGCACAAAGCCATGTGGGAGAGAAGCAGCAGGTGTTAGCTCTTGGCTAAAGGCCAGTTGAGTTAACATAATCAAAATCTAGATTGTCCCTATGAAGTGAATTGTCTGGTTGCAAGCCAAAGCATATAGGTATTTACCAAGAAGATTGTTAACGTTTGTTTTGCGATTACATTTGTCTCACAGCTCCCCCTTGCAATGTTCCTGTGGGTTCAAGAAAAGTTATATTTTCCCTCCGCAAATCTGCCCAAAAGTCAATCCTAGAGCGAGAATCATACCCATATACGAAACTAGACTGCTGTTAACAGGGCCGTAAAAGGGTGGATTAAGGGTTCATGGCACGACAACAGTTAGGTCATTAGGGACAACGTCAGACACAGTGCAATGGTCCGGGATGCCCCTGTGCTGCACACTACACAGATCTTAACCAAACCCCAAATCTAGATCTTTTTGTATATCCGTACCTCATGCAAAAAATTGAAAAATTGTAGAGAGGAAGATATAAGCATCACCCAATTGACGCGCTATGTCTCGCGGTTCGGGGAACTGGCGACAAACCCCATCTAGATGGTGACAATCAACAATACCCTTTAAAAGGAGGCAAAGACTAGGGTTGGTGTAACCATTATGCAAACGGGCTAACACCACCATTTACCGACGACTGCAGCGACAAGCCAAGTGCCACTTCTCGACAGCGCCTTTAATAGCCTGCAACTTATTGCTTCTTGTTTGTCCCACAATGCTTGCCAAACTGAGCATTCTCAGACGTAGAGCTGAAAAGGCATCCGAGGGAACAAAGCAAGATCCTTATCAAGAAGAATTTAATGGTCCCCTTTCTCTACAGGGTCAGTGTGTTCATTTCCAGCTACCCCGACAGCCAAAAGACAATCACAGTTTTCTTCTGGCCCGGCAAGTGGGAAAGCAGAGCTGGGATCGCTATGTCAAGGGGTTCCGAGGGTTATATGTGGCCAAGGACTGCAGGGTACTCACGGAATCACTAAAAATGATAAAATGCATGCCCCGAAGGTCAAGGTTCCATTCAATAATAATATAATAATAATATAGGTTTGTTGCAAATGCAACCGGAATGGCAAGGACCTGGTGGTCACTGACTGCCATCTAAGGTAAAAACAAAAAAAAATTACAAATTACAAAAGTTAAACAGTTTATAAGTTTAAAACGACAACAGAGTGTCAGAAGCGCCACCGAAAACACAGAAAAGCCTGATGAAAGGCGATGTGAAACAGTCACTCCCTCACACGCACAAGCACATACCACACCAACTTCTGACTTCAACCTAACAGAGAAAAGCAACCAATATCTGGCATATACTATAACACAGCCACCAAAACTCCTGCAAGTACCATGTTGGTGGAGAGGAACTGAAACATTGACCATGCAAGCAGCCTATCAAGTTTGCTGCAGACCAGAGCTCAGAGAGGCATAACATGGCAGTGTGATCTGCATCCCATGAAATGCCCGACAGAATCTGTAAGGTGTAAGTACTTGCAAAGCCTTGTCTTTAAGTTGATGCGAGTGTAGAAGCCAAGACAACCAAGAATTGAACACTAGACCCAGGAAAGGTGTCTGAGAGACCACAGGAACCTGCGCCTGTACCAAGTGTAGGCAAGGGTCTGGGTACAGTGTTCGTTGATTACAAAAGTGGACACATGCTGTTTTGTCCAGCAAATTATGTGAAGACAAACCAAGCAGTGCTACATAAAAATACAAACAACGTTTCGAAAAGCATGTTTTATGCTTTTAATGCAGGATGACTTAGTGGCTTTTGCCATGCTTTAATTTTATTGCTAACCTGAAGACGAAAATTGATAATTTTCGAAACGTTGTTTGTATTTTTATGTAACACTGCTTGGTTTGCCTTCACATAATCTGTTACCGTGCTTTTTACTCCATTGTCCAGCAAAAAACAGAAACTGACTGCCCAGCTCTGGACTTTGTTAATTGCCACCTCCAGCTGCCGCTCGCAGTTCTGCAACAAGCTGCTTGAAAGTGAATACCGAAATCCTCAACAAACAATAACTGGGCAAAAACAACTTGTTGGGCAATTGGATCGATCCTAACAGCAAAGAGATTGTAAGAACCGAACCCCTGAGGCACACCGTACTCTAATTAATACAGAGAGGAAAGACTTGTCCTGATACGTATGCAAAAAGAACGGCCCAAGAGGAGAGCCAAACAGGACAGTGACATTGTAGAGGTTACGAAGAACCCCATAACACCAGGTTGTGTCTTAAGTCTTCTTCATGTAAAAGAAGACCTAAAACAGATGTTGACGCAGGTGAAAAGCACGTCTGATTCAAGGGCAACCGGATGATTGATGGCTGGGTGAAAACGTCGAAGTCACACTGGGATGCTAATAATAATCCTTTTGAATCCAATACCCAGACCAACCTCTCACTGACCATGTAAGGCTGGTTTGGGTATTAGTGACCAGTTTACAGATGCAGCTAGTCAGAGAGATTGAGATTGAAAGGATATCTCGGGTCTTTTCCTGGTTTTACAATTGGAGTAACCACTAGAACTGCTGAGAGGCAAGAGGCAGATGTTTCAACAGCTGATAGTGAACGTCATCAGGTACTTGGGCAGAGTTGCGTGGCTTGACCAAAGCTCAAGCAAATTCCTGCCTAGTAAATGATAAGTTGTACTCCTCCAGACTTTAAGAATGAAAGTTTAGAAAATCAGCCTCCCTTCTATGCTTAATCTCGAGGAAATCAGAATCATAATGGTTATCACTTTAGACCCGCGCAAATGCTGGT
Organism: Lithobius niger; assembly: GCA_023313725.1. Classification (NCBI taxonomy): domain Eukaryota; kingdom Metazoa; phylum Arthropoda; class Chilopoda; order Lithobiomorpha; family Lithobiidae; genus Lithobius; species Lithobius niger. The sequence continues at coordinate 21,467 of JAHWFP010250627.1, forward strand.
GCCAGACAATCAGCGATATTCGGCACAGCAGAGATCACAGCATTCGCCACCTTTAGCTGTGACACTGGGGAAGGCACATTTTCCCCTGAGACTTGGCACACCTTCTTCCACACCTGCGGAGTTGGTGTCTAACACGTGATCAACGAAACATAAGCTGACCACGAAGCACTCATGGTGTTACGAATGACATACCTGGCATGGGCATGATTGTGCTTATAGGCCACAAGGTTTTCAGTAGCTTGAGTGACCTTAAAGGCACACAATGCTTGCCTGTGGGCCCGAACGGCCTGCCCACAAGCCAGCGCCCATCACAGAACAAGAACCGGACTTGGTTTTGTGGACATGTGCGGGATTGTAGCACGAAGCAGCGCCAAGGACCACATCAATGAAATGAGTTGCAAGTTCACCCACGGCATTAAAGTCCTTCTCCACAGGCTGAATGACAGCTTCCTAAGCAATGGCAGACCAGTCAGCATATTTAGGCACCCATCAGGGCACAAAATCCCCTCTCTTTGTTGTCAACTCAATGGGAAGGTGCTCGCTCCCAGGCAGAACTGCAGCAACAGTCACATTGAAGTGAATAAGATGGCTAGCAAACAAAAGGATAAGTCCACTCCAACCAGTAGCCTATGTCAGGGCTGCATCATTCAAGATGCAAATGGAGCCCCTTTGCCTCCATTACTGAAGGCTACTACCCTTGTTAGTATTAGGTCCTCCCCACTGGACGTAGTGGCTGTTAAAGTCACCCAGAAAGAGGAAGGAGGCAGGAAGCTGGCCGTCTAGCTTTTCCAGGTCTGCAAACAAAGACCTCATCTGGTGGTAAATAAAGCGAACAGTCCGTAATATCCAATTGGAACGAAACTCGAACGGCTACCACCTGCAATCTACTGTGCAGAGGCACACTAGCATGCGGCTGAGAGTAGTGAACCAGCACTGCAACTCCACCATGCATGCATAGCACAAGGTCTACACCCAAACGGTAGCCAGACTACCCTCGAACAACCAGACTATCTGACATCTTACAGCACATCTCCTATATGAAGCAGCAAAGAGGTTGCCTATGCAACGAAAGTAGCCACAGCTCTAATACATGGGTCCGATAACCTCAGCAGTTACACTGAACAATGGTATGTGTAGTCACAAGAGCAGGCTAAGGATTTAATTCTTCCCTTTAATCTTCCCTCTGACAAACTCGAAAACATCTGAATCCTCAACTGAATCCAAAGATGTTGTAAAGTACAGGACGAAGTTCCTGAGTAGGAGTAAATAGCTCCGGAGAAATGGGGCAAGAATACTCTCTCTGCTCTGTGGGCTAAGGAGGATTAAGTTGTTGAAGTGATTCAATAGTCCCCTCAGCTGGCTGGTCGTTTAACAGTTTTGCTTTCTTTCCTACTGGTGACTTCTTCACGGGTAGTGTTGAGGCCTTACTGGCAACAACCTTCTTATTTGCATTCTTTGGTGCACGCTGTATGGGCGGAGGCTTCACTGATACTTTCACTTGCCTGGTAACAGTTGCAGTAGCGGTAGCAGAACAGTTGCAGGCACATTAATGAGAGCAGCAGTAGGCTAGGCATACATTGATGGTAAGGCAGCTGCTGGGTCCGATGGACCCAAAAGACCCTGAAATGATAGTTGTTGCAGAATAAATAAAGTAAGTAGCATACGACTGCAGGTCATGGCTCTCGAATAAAGAATTTGACCAACCTCGTCAAAGACCTGAGCTCAGTGCGCAAATCTGCCAGATCGGCAGACTCACATAGATCGGCAGATCGGCAGACTCGCATGTGGTCCCTCACTACTAACCTGCGCCAGAGATCGAGTTAGCAATGGTGCTGATAGTTTGGTCTTCTTACGGGCCGCTAAGTAGGAAAGCCTGTCATTCACTTTTATTTCCTTCACTTGCCGTTCCTCTACATACACACGGCATCCTCGTAGAGACTTGGTGCTGACCATCATAGTTTACACACTGCTCGGGGCTGGCACAGTCAGCGTCTTCGTGGGTTGCCTGAGCAGAGCAAACACAGGTAGGCTTACCCTTACACGAGCCGTTGGTATGGCCAAAGCGTTGACAATGGTAACAGTACATCAGATTCAGTATGTAACATCTGACCTTTACCACAGGTAACCCACAGTAATTTGATGTAGTGCAACTGGCATATCAAAGTTCAAAAAAAGACGTCAGTTGGCTGGACACCATCATTTTTAGCCTTCCTTGTCAACTGCCTCACAGGCGTAATACCTTGTTCCTCCAGGATAATTTCATCACTGAAAACCCTCAAATCAAAGCGTGTCATGACTCCGTTGCTGCTGTGTAAAGTTCAATGCAGCTTGACACGCACTGGGCATGGCCCTAGTTCATGCGCTTTCAAAAGTTTCCTTGCATTGGCATCGTTTGCCGCCTACAGAAGGTATTCCCTAGCACAAAGCAGAGAGCCATAATTTGAATCCGATTCACAGATCCCTTTCAGGGCCTTGTGCACCACAATGGGCCAAGTTGCGTGATATCTCGACCCTCGCCCCATCACCACCAAGAACTTCAGAACTTGATCCCAACTTTTACTATAACTGATAACTGGGCACTAGGCCAAAGCGCTCAGTTTCTTTTCCTTAGTTCTTGTTAGTGCACCGAGAAAAAGATGAAATTGTGGGGGAAGAATGGGAGACCACAGAGAGCAAATAAAGAGCGGTGATGGTGGACCCCATAGGAAAGAAAACTCTGTGCGGCATTCGGGTGATGCAGGGCCGGAAGCGGTATATCCAGGGCCCTGCACCAGGTAGCTAAGTCCACCATCTATCTTGGCAAGGTGACAGCCTAAGCATGCCGAGAAACAAGGCCTCCTGAGAATCCGTACACAACACTCCCCTCGATAACCCATACAAGTCCAGTCCGTGATGAAGAGGGATGCAGCAAAATGCCGCCTCCCCATACCAACAGGGGCTAAAAGGTCTGGCTCTTGACCTTGTGCTGGCTCTCCCAGGCAACCCGTCATTAAGAATAGGGAGCCAAAACCCGAAAAAAGGATGTCTGCCCCCACGGATTTCTGGGTTGCCGCACACGGCCAATAAGCTGGTGATGAGGACGATGGTTATCGTCCGTGCATATGTCAATACGCAAGAACAAGTGTTTAAACAAACTTAAAACGAAGACGGCATTTTGTTTCTCGAGAAGGCCGACTGGAGTAGAAATTCCGTGTCTTGCCTACCAATGTTACGCCTGTTCTCTCTCGTGCCAGGAAGTTAGAGTCTCTTAGCATCTGCTTTAATAAAATTAGATTTTGGCGATGTTAAAAAACTGGCCTGGAGCCAGGAGCTGGCACCTGCTGAATCTCTCCTTGATGGATTTGTGCAATTGGATACAAAACTGATACTCTGTTATGTAACGGGAATTACATGACGTATACTCCCACGTCTTGGGCAAGTGTATGACATTTATTCGCCCCTGGCAACATGTACATCGATCAAGGTCGAAATTGGAGGAAGTCTCTCTTTTTCGTAGGCGGAGCTCATTCTAGAAAGAGTTTGCACATCTGGGTTGTTGAAGTGACGTGATGTTGTTTTGATGACGGTGTTAAAACGAAAACTTATTATTTTATGCTCTTTGTGACTTCACATCAGGTGGAAGGCTTTTTCATCTGCCATTCAAGTCTCTTAATTCTCTTAATTCTGCGTTTGATTGCGGAGATCGATTTTAGTCCAATAAATCTAAATAATTTTCTACCATTTGCAGAATAAAAATATTTAGATTTATTAGACTAAAATACGCTACTTTTTATTGCTGCAATGTCTGTAGACTTAATTCCGTTTCCTTCCTTGAAAGAAGACACCAATAACAATTGGTAAAAATTGTAACATTCAAATTTTACAGGGAGCTTTAAGTGTAGATGGGTTCCATTCGATAAGATAAAATCCGAAGTTGACCTTGTCCCGTTTTTCGATAGTTGTCAACAAAATTAGCTGCGAATATTAGTAATAAATGAATAACACTATCCTCACAGAACTTCGGGCCGATTGCTGAATAAACCTATTATTTTTATTATTATTTATTACTAATACTTACAGCTTATTTCGGTTGTTTACTGACCGAAATACTACTAACGTTAATAATTCATGTGGCAATTAAGTTAGCAACATTCTTGATAGTGTTACTTAGCATGGTAGTCTAGTACACTGGAGGCCTCTGGTAGAATTCTCACTCGTGATGACACATACATTTTCACGTCATTATTACTTTTCACTTATTGCCTTTTGACTTACTTCACTTAGGGGGAGGGACAGCAAACCCAAGCCGTCAGTTACGGAAAAATTATGTAACAAACGAACAGGCAGTAGTCGATGAAGTCTGATTGATGGATCGTGTTTGTGTGCTATCGGTTAGCCTGTGTTTTTAGCAACAGTACAAATGCAGTTCTAAATCTTCGACACTTGACAGTTCATCACAGTAAGAGTTACACGGATCAAGACAGAAATTGTGTACAATTTTAATTTCACTATACTCCACTTCCAGATGTTGGTGCATCTTTTAATGGTGTGTGAACCTGAACTTGGAGACTCACTTCTTTGATTCCATTGTTAACTTCTAGTGGAGATCGCTTTTGAAACATTTTGCAGCTGGATAAAACTAATTTTAAATAACTTCATTTAACGAGCTTACTGGAAAGTAAAAGAATGAATGGGCAGCCCAACTAGAATTGGTAGTTGCACTATATTGCTTTTACTTTCCAGTTGGCTCTTTAGTTGAAAGCGTTATAGACTGGAAAATCACTTTCATACCCTAATTGGATTAAGTAAAAATTATAGAAAAATAACTTTTACAATTCTGATTAACCTGACATTCTTATGCGTAAAAACCTAAAGCATCGTCCTTCGCCCAAGGTCGAGGAAAGAAGCTAAAAACTACGTTTCCTTACTTACTAACGTCATAAAAATATTTTTTCAACAATACGCGTTTTGTTACCACATTCCATTCAATCCTGTAATTTTATTGAGGCCTTAGCCTAATGCCGTGTGCCCCAAATCTAAAGGAAATACACTAAACTACATAATAAGAACAACAGTCACCACCAAACCACCATACCAACTAACGTCACTCAAGGCTAACTGCAAACAACATTGGCACCCGTAGCCTGCCCACCGTAACTCTGTCACCACTTTCATCGCCACGTCTTCACTGCCGCACTCAACTCACTGGGCCATCCACAAGGGTGGATAAAAAAAAAATCTTTTTTTAAATTTCAAATCGTAACAGTGTGGAAAAGTTGGTCTTCGACCTCCTAATCACTATCCCAAAAGGAAAAAATTTTAAAAATTCTAAAATTCTAAAAATTCTAAAAATTTTTGAAGCGCCCACCTGGGCCTTAAGTTTAACACTAAAAGTCAATGGAAAAAATCGCTAATTCTGAAAAAAAATTATTTTGACTAGTTTAAAATACATTTTTTTACATTATGTAAGTTGGTGCTCTCAGAGACCACTAAAAGAAGCCGGAATTAAATTTAAAAAAAAACAATATTTTGTCCCAAAACTACGTCTTAATTCAAGGCGTAAACTCGACAAAAATGCCTTTTTGCCGTATTTTGATGGCATTGTTTTAGAAATTTTTCCTTTTGCGATAGTGATTAGAAGGTCGAAGACCAACTTTTCCACAGTATTACGATTTGAAATTTAAAAAAAGCATTTTTTTATCCACCCTACCACCCACCTCCTCTTCCCCACCTCCTCTACCACACTCACAACGGAGTGACAATAATAAATGTTTGCTGGTGAGGGTTCCGGTTTGTCAGAATGTCCCTTTACCTCCTTCCAACTAGTGCTTGTGATACTGTTAAGCTGTTAAACTCACTCCTCCTCTTCAGGCCATACGCATTCTAGAAGCAATTGCAAACCATAGTGTTGGGGCTGGTAGTGTTAGAGACGAATCATAAGCCCAACGCCATGCAGAACCTGGGTACACTAGCAAATTTGATCTTGGGTTCCTTTTTAGTTGCCTCCTACAGCACGCAGGGGTTCCATGGGCTTATTCTAGCCCCAGCGTACGGTGGAGGGCCCTCAAAGTGTTTGTCTTGGTTTGCAACTGTCATAAGTGTAGTATTCGTCCTAAGTTTGTTTACGAGACCCTGTTAATAATAATAATAATAATATAATAATATAACAGCTTTATTACCAAAAACAAATGGTAAAAAAAAACTGGATGGGATAATACATTACCCTCTAACACCAGCCCCTACTACTTTTAAACAAGATTTACAATTTCTAGACCGTCGTCGAAATATTAGTGATTAAAAATTAAAGTATAGATATAAGCCCAAATAAGATCGAAAACGCTTTAAAAACAAGGAAAGATCAACTATTTTGAGACCCCGTTTGAACTGATGAAGACTACGCGACATCACCAACTGTTCTGCTGTGGCGTTATTTATTTTTAAGCCCAATGCCATCTACACTTTAAAGAACCATACAACAACCACACGCGGTACTGTTCGTTTTAACAGTGTCATTAAAACCATAGCGCTAAAACAGTTCATGTAAACAACCCAGATGTGAAAAAGTTTCTAGGATGAGCTAGTGCTTTTAGCTCCAGGCCAGTTGATTTACCATTGCCAAAATATTGTTTTACCAAATCAGTGCTAAGAGGCATTAATATCCTGGTATATGCGAGGGGTATAGCATCGAGAGGCAAAACACGCAATTTTCACTCCAATCGGCCTTGGCTCAAGAAACAAGATGCCTTCTTCGTTTTAGGGCGGGCTTACGCAACGACAATTTTCTCGCTCACTAGCTTTTACTTGGTTAATACATCTGCTGGCTGCTTCTCGCTTTTAGTGGCACATACGGCTTTCGAGTTGTCTGTACGTAGTAACCATGGCAACAACGCGGACGCAGATCTCTTCCTCGTGCTTCGCGACACGACGTAAGATGCGTGCAACGTGACAGCATCGATTTATGACAAAAAAAAAAAAAACAATCCAAGTACAAGACGACGGACTGATTTTTCAATCCGGGCATTCGATTGTCTGTCTTCGACTCGATAACCCCGAAATGGACGCCATGTTGGATCATTGCCAGAAGCTGTTTTTTTGAGCGAGAATAGCAAATTTTAAAAATAGCGTGAAATGACAACAATGTTGTAGCAATGTTTAAAATTACTGGTGCACTTTGTTCTTTTTTATCCGTGTAGTTATTTATAACACATTTAATTTATTATCTATTACCGCATTCATTTAGTAGAAACGGGAAATAAATCGTAAATAAATAACGGTTTCCTGGCAAACAGAATTCGGCGAGCGAGAAGGTCTCGTTGCATAAACGCGTCCCTTAAGTTCCTTTAAACGCTCTTTTTTTGCGAAATTGACATATGCTACGACTATACGCAGCACAGGGGATATTTTTCACTTGTATCGATTAGGTAAAACCTACACAGTGTAAATTTTCTCAACTATCTTCATAGGGTCAGGACTCATTAGGAGCTATGGAATTGTATTGGAGACGACTTCTTCATGCCGCGCCTAGTGCTGCTAATGAGGATGAACTTAAAACAGGCGTATTCAATTTTGCAGTGAAAAACACAAAGAGTGTACGAATCGATGCAATAAAACTCGGCAGTATTATGCAAGTTGGAAGTTTTTATTTTAAAATTGATTTTTAAAGGAGACGGTATATTCCCGTTTCAAATACAACTCAAGCGTAGTTTAAGTATCGATAAATACTCGACCATTTGTTACATTCCCAAGCTGATAAAAATACAGTGATCGATAAGCCTGGGAATTCAACTCGTGCATGATGAAATTTATCGATAAAAAAAAACATGCTCTTGTGATATTACTACTGAAAACGTCCTAGTCGTTACATTTCTCAACAGATTGACTAATGTAGAGCTTCATATTTGATTTTCCTAACCAATATCGTGTGATGGATCGGATAAACCCTCTGTATATATAGGTAAACACAAATTGCCAGAGGACGAGTGGGCGTGTCGACAAAGTTGGTGTGTTAAACTTGAAGAAGAGCTGGTGCCCTCGTTCAAATCTGAATCCAACCACTCATTTGGAATATTAAGTGCATGAAGGTGACTTACTGAAAGGACTACGTTACTTATTGAATTGTTTATTATTTTTTTAAACTAAGTTTTCACACATGGTGAAGATAATTCCGACTTGCGACATTTTCTTTTTAACCAAGGGCGGATCCAGGACGAATTCTTGGAGGGGGCCGCAGGTGATAATAATTGTAAGTTTTCGCGCGTGTTGGTCGTATGACTGTTTTTTTTTTCCTACAATTCCTTCATTTTTTCCGAGTTTATTTGTCTTGGAGAGGGCCGCAGCCCCCTCGGCTCCTCCCTTTGATCCGTATTTGTTTTTAAATATAGTTTTAACTATATTTTTTTAACTAGTTGACAACTCATTATAGAAAATAAAAAGAGTAAGAGAGAGAGAGTGACCTTGTTTTCATCTATTTCCAAATAAAATAGACAAACAGGCGTATCTGTTTGCTCACTATGAAGCATCGATATCCTGCTTTATCAAAACAGGAAAGTTTTAAAAATTATTTTGTGTGTGGGTGTTGCATCCGCTTGCTGGCACGCGATATCTATTACCTCCATGCAGCAATTCTGTATCTGTTTTTTTTTTTCCGAATTGACACTGCATGTAGCACAAATCAAACATGTATTATCGTAATCCAAACTTCCTTTCTAACTACTGAATAAACCTGTCAGCAGTCATCTTCTTTCCGAGATCGCTTGTGCTTAGGTGACAATCACCAAGGTGTCAAGATTTAGGACAAGGAAATTGGTAGCAGACTGCCATTTTGGACTGATATCGCTACTGTATATGGCGAAACCTATGAGGGTACCTTCATCCTTTTGGGACGTATCACATGTATTGGCGGTTATCGAATTTTCCTAAGATTATTACCGGTTAAATAAAAACGAAGCCTGTACTATGCACACATAAAAGTCCAAACGACGTTTCGGAGATAACATCCTCCGTTATCAGGTGTTCAATAAAAATTAAAATGTTAAATACATGGCAATGTACTGCGGAGTCAACCCATCAACAAGTGGCACCCATAAAACATTATTATTCTGAAACACAAGTCATAAAAACCTCCTAATGTCTCCTTTCAAGAAAGGTACACGAAAGAGGTGTAGCAAGAAGCCCCCGTCCTTCACCTTGGCAAACCAAGCTGGGAAGAAAATTGTGATCCTGGTCTTTCCAGCTTGGTTTGCCAAGGTGAAGGACTGGGATTCCTGCTCCGCCTCTTTCATCTGCCTTTTTTGAAAGGAGACATTAAGAGGTTTTTATGACTTGTGTTTTAGAATTTTAATGTTTTATGAATGTCACTTGTTGAGGGGTTGACTCGGTGTAGAGATTGGACTCAGCTTTTGCCCATAGATTCGTCAATGTTGGACGCTTTCGTGCTGTTGCTAATTGCAACTGCACAACAATTGGCCTTACAAGTGAGACCTATCTCTCAATCTGCCTCCCTTCCAAGCATTTTACAAAAAAGGGTTAAAGGGTTTAACGAGCGTTAACCACTCCTGGTCATCTGCCCGAAGCCCTAAGGCCCAATGTCTGCAACAGCCAGATTCCCAGGCGGTCACCCACCCAGGTATCAATCCAGCCCAACGTTGCTTAACTTCGGGGATCTGACGAGAACCGGTGTTTCCAGCACTGCAAGGCCGCAGACCGAAGCATTTTACAGTAATTGCCCAACAAATGTATTATCTTGTCACAAAATGTATTTCAATTCTGTTGTAACAACAATGTAAACTCGTGCATTCCCTAGCCGACAATTGTAATAGATTATGTTAGGTGACAAAGTAGTTCCAACCCCTCCTTCATTCCAATCCGACTGCAGCCATCGTAAGTTGTTTATTTTAGATCACTCACTAGAAATTACTCCCCAAATGTCCCCACTAAAGTTACGTCATGCCCCAAACAATTCACCACTATTCACCCGCATCACATTAGTTTAAAGCAGGGATTTGTGTCGTGGCAGGCGAATGCAACATGTAAGTTACTGACCATTAAAACATCTATAGCAACTTTCAACCTTTCTCCATTGTTTGCTCACTACATTTACATATCCGCCCAGTCAAACTCCCTGCAGTCCAGTAGTCTATTTGTGCACATTTATTAAATGTAAATTAGCCACATCGTTAATTCGCTTCGCTCACTCCATTGGCGTCGATCCATGCTTCATGTAATTTCTTTGATTCCAAGAGCATCACAAAATCGATGTACGAATTATTTCGACACTAACTAATTATAATTGTTGCTCTCAATTCGTTCACGACATTCCTCAGCACGTCTGCATTTCACCTACATCATCCAAAACATACGATTTGTTTATTTGCACGTTTGTATGTCTTCTCCTCCAGAAGTAATACCCTACGAACGTGACAGATGAAAGATTTAGAGAGCAAAGCGAAACTCACATTGAAAAGGTTTAGTTTACGTAGAAATCGCTCGCTTTGCTCGCTCAATCCACACACCTCTGTGCTTTAGAAACACGAATGTTTGACACCCTTTTAAAACCAAGTATATGGTTTTAATTTTTCCATGCATCAAGTCAGATGCTACAAAACCAATTTTAAGATTTATATGTGGCGTGTTGCAAAATACGTCGTCCTTTAAGGTGGTTTTTTCAGGGACGTAATGGTTTGGGTTTGGGTTACGTCCCTGGTTTTTTTGAGTGCATCCTTTTCAAGATCATCTCAGTACGTAACTAATAGCTTCAAGACAGTTTGTTTGTTCTGAATTTTAACCCGTCACGGTCCGTTGGCGCCGTCTCGCTTCGCTCGAAGAGGTTTGCATGAACAAACTATGACGTCATCAACGAACACCATGAGGGTTAAAAAAAAACTTAAACCTTATTTTTTCAGGGTTTTTCGCTTGTTTGAGGGTCATAAAATCAAGTTACAGCTATGAAAATAGGCCTATCAGAAGCGTAGGTGCTTTGGTTCCAGAGTAGTACAGATACAAACACGCACGCTCGCACGCACATCATACGATTTTAATGATGTCGATAGATGCAATCCTGTTAGTTTAATCATATCAAAAACCAAAACTGAACCATTCGGAACTTGGCGGCCCCTTTTACCAGTTTTGGTTTTTGATATGATATCACTCCTTTTTTTTAATTGTGTATTGACTCAACTCCACTACCGTGCAGATGAGTAATAAAGTGCCACGTCAACAAGAAATTGGTTTTCAATAATTAGCTACTACCGTTTGCCTATAGGCCGAACCATTCTCAACTTAGTCATCTCTTTATTGGCCTTTGGTTTGGTTTTTATTTTGTTGTAATTTGTTGTATTTAGTTAGTGTTGGTGTGTTGATATCACTCCTTTGAAGGCCGAACCACTCCCAACTTGGTGGCCTCCTTACCAGTTTTTGGCTTTGTTTATTTTGCTTTGTTTTTACACTTGGTTTATTTTTCGTGAATTGGACGTGAATACAATTTCTTTGCAACTTTGTTTAGATTTATTGTGATACACTAGTGTGTGCCTAGGCACGTACGTCAGTATGCACGTTCTCATTGTCGGAACTTTGCCGTCCAATGAGAGAAGATGCCGACAATACTAACAATGGTTATAACAATATTTTCGTACTTACGCGCCCTCCCACGCCATCCCTGTTACGCCCCCAGGCTCCAAACCATAAAAGGTACGCAGTCCGTATTGTACTGCACCCATTCGTCCAATTTCATATGTGGAAGCCTTCCTGTTATGTCGGTATCGATGAATAATCACCCTATGGGATTTAGCATGGGGATGAGCGAATTCTAGCTAGCTAGCTAGCTAACACATTTACAACGTTATTGAATTTTGCATTGAAAGCGGCCTAGCTGGCATTCCTACACGAGTTAATTTTTGTCAGGTGGGTCATTGCTCACGATTTCAACAGAATTTAAGCTTTCGTACCGCATCATTATTTTTCCGCAAGTACCTGAAATGTACCATGCTTCAAGATATAAGACACTGACGCAATGGCGTCGCGCTACAATGGTTTACAACCTCGACAATTGAAATGATATGATGTCGAATCACGTAACCGTTGCATAATTTCTCGAACAACACATTTGTTGAGCATTGGTGGGCTACTTGTTCGTATGCATTTCACTGAAAGTATCCACTTATAAATCACAGGTTGTTGATTGTTATAATAGTGTTAAATCAGTTGGATTTAGGGTAGACTTCATTTTGTATAGATTACGTTTTGTACAGGTTAAGACTTTAGTTTGAGCGAATGACCTAAGGTCGATAGGCTCATGTATTGAAAAATATATCAGTTACTACGACAATATTGAAAATAAGTGTGCATGTATACTTATTTTTCACATTGTTGTGCTGAATTAATGCTATTAAGACAATCAAATCCCAATAAGTTAAAAGTGGATACTTTGGAACAATTGAAAATCAGCCAAATTATCTTTCTTTCTTTAAGAGCCTTAACAAAAGCTATGTCGACCACAGCAAATCACATACAAATTATAGAACGATGCTGCAACAATGACTGTGACACCATAGTCTTCGGGGTGTGAAAGCATACCATTGTATAAAAAGATTCAGTGAAGGCACACCCCTTCATGATTGTTCTGAACAGGTTCGTTTAAAATGACCATTTTTACAAATACTTCGTAGTCGCGAATTTTCGACAGACCTTAAAAGGAGTTGGAATACGATTCGACTGTCTTCATCAGGCATTGTGCTATTTTTATCTTCTGTTTACATCGTTTCTTACGCTGCAATTCGAATGAGCAACGATGTAAATAGAAGAAAAAAAACACCGCAATGACTGATGAAGACAGTCGAATCGTATTCCAACACCTTTTAAGGGCTGTCGAAAATTCGTGAATATGAAGTGCTTGTATTCCTTTTGTAAGAATGAGCTTTTTAAACGAACCTGTTGAGAATTTTGTTGCGAACTCTCATTGTAGCAGACGACCGTTTCGTGTATTTAATTCCTGATTGTTGTAACTTTTAATCAAAAACATCATCAAATCATTAAAAAAAATTATGCCATAATCGATGTAAGAATGTTAATAAATCCGTTATTACGACACTTTTGCAGAAGTGGACTGGTGTAAGCGACTTAGAGGACAGTTTTTATCGAATGCAGGTTACGACAAAAACTATTCTCTAAATCATTTACACCATCCCCTTGTTGCAAAAGGGTGGCAATAACTTACATCATTCAAAAACCAAAACTGGTAAAAGGGGCCGCTAAGGTCCGAATGGTTCGGTCTTCATTTAACGTCCAAAGTATTATTCGGTGCGATTAAGTTGGCGAATGTTTTGGTGTGTTGATATCACTCCTTTGAAGGGCCGAACCTTTCGGAACTTGGCGGCCAGTTTTGGTTTTTGATATAATTTCTTTGGCAACGTTGTTAAGATTTATCGTGCTACACTAGTGTGTGTCTAGGCACGCACGTCAATCTGCACGTTGTCATTGTCCGATCATTGGCCGTCCAATGAGAGACGATGCCGACAATACTAACAATGGTCATAGCAATATTTTCGTATACTAACGTTCCATCCTACTCCATCCTCGTTACACCTCCAGGCTCCAAACCATAAAAGGTACGCAGTTCGTATCGTACTGCAGCCATTCGTCCAATTTTATTTCTGGAAGCCTTCCCATTATCTCGGTAACGATGAATAATCACCCTATGGAAATTAACATGGGGATGAGTGGGCTAGAAATAGCTAGCTAGCCAGTAGCCATTTATAGCTAGCTAGCCAGCTAGTTACACATTTTCAACGTTATTGAGGGTCAGATCTTACATTGAAAGCAGCTTAGCTGGCATTCCCACACGAGTTAAATTTTTGTCAGGTGGGTCATTGCTCTTGCTTTCAACACAATTTAAGCTTTTGTACTGCATTATTATTTTTCCCCAAGTACCTGATATGTGTCCAACTATGCTTCAAGATATAAGACATTGACGCTATGGCGCCGCGCTACAATGGTTTACAACCTCGACAATTGAATTGATGTGATGTTTGTTATGATGATTGTTGCCTAACTTGGCGCGACACACTGGCGTGTGTCTAGATAAGTAAAAGTGGACGACATACGCTACCACTGCATGTAGTACACTGTACAGATGGGAGCAAAAAGTTTGGTCTGCTAACAATGATCGACTACCACAATTAAGAATTACGGAATTGTTAAGTTCAATTTAATGTACTGGGACACAACAACACCGCAAATATTAATTGTTGTAGTTAAACATTGTTAGCAGACCAAACATTCTGCTCTCCTCTGTACGTACGGTTGCTTCAACAATTTCCTTAGTAAAGTAAAACCTAAAACCGAGGGCAAGCTTAAACAATACACGAGGGCGCACAGAGTCCGAGGGTAATTATTTAAGACCAGCGGAGTCGCTCGCTTCGATCGCTCATTCGACGTCGTCTCGCAGCGCTCGAGGAGATTTCTTGCTGCAACATTTATGATACTGACAGATCTTCCACATAAAAAACGATAAGGCAAACTATTGGAGTATAGTACGCGATATCGGTTATCTCAAGAGAAGGTCAATATTATTTGTTACGTCCAAGGAGTCAAGCAAAAAGATTAAGCAATTTATCAGAAAAGCGCTGTTTCTGATGACAAACGCTGATTTTCGTTCGCTTCGCTCACTTAATCAGCGCAAACATTTCATCAGAAACGTGACTGAATCAATGTAACCAACAAGAACCGTACATCACTTTGAATTGTGTTAGTATACACTTAATATGGGTTTTCTTGTTTTACTTATTTTGAGAATATTGTTCTTTACGTCCTGATCAGTACAGATTTTTCCATGGGGGTCATATAACTTTACTTTCTGATGATCCCTTACTTGGAGAAACATTTGCAGCACGTCAGATGTAATCTCCTACGAAGGTAAGAGATGAAGATTGATAAAGCAAAGCAAGACACACATTGAAAAGGTTTACTTTACGTGGAAATCGCTCGCGTTGCTCGTTCAATCCATGCACCTCCGTGCTTCAGAAACACGAATGTTTGACACTGTTTTAAAACCAAATCTATTGTTTTGATTTTTCCATGCATCAATTCATCAATTCATTGGTTAATATAAAAGCAATTTTAAGATGTATATGTGGTTTGTTGCAAAATACGTCCTCCGTGCATTCTTTTCCAGATTAGCTCTCTTCGCTCGAGGAGGTTTTCATGAACAAACTATGACGGCATAAACAAACATGAAGAGGGTTTAAAAAAACGTTATTTGTTCAGGGTTTTTCGCATATTTGAGGGTGATAATATCAAGTTACAGCGATGAAAATAGGCCTATACTGTGCGCAACTTAATTATCTTTCGTTTGGTCCTACTCCCATCATTGTTGGTGGTTTGGTTCCGGAGGAGTAGAGGTACAAACACACAAACAAACAAACACACAAACACACACGCACATCATACGTCCTTAATGATGTAGACTAGCGGAGTCGCTCGCTTCGCTCGCTCATTCCGCGTCATCTCGCTACGCTCGAGGAGCTTTCATCCTGCAACTCTTGTGCTGCTGACAGACCTTCCACTTCTAAAACGATCAAGCAAATGGTCAGAGTGCAGTACGCGTTTTTCGGAAGGGTCCACTGCATAAATAAATGGTAACCATAAATCATGCCAACATTTGTATCTTTCGCAGCAAAGAGATCAAGCAATTTATCAGAAAAGCGCTGTTTCTGATGACAAACGCTGATCTTCGTTCGCTTCGCTCACTCAATCAGCGCAAATATTTCCTCAGAAGCTTGACTGAATCAATGTAACCACCAAGAACCACACATCACTTGTAATTTGTGTTAGTATACACTTTGTATGGGTTTTCTTGTTTTACTTATTTTAAGAACATTGTTCTTACGCCCTGCTCAGTACAGATTTTTCCATGGGCGTCTTATCACTTCACTTTCTGATGATCCCGCACTTGGAGACACATCTGCAGAAAGTCAGATGTAACCTCCTACGAAGGTGAGAGATCATCTCTCTTCACTCGTGGAGGTTTTCATGAACAAAATATGACGTCATGAACATACATGAAGAGGGTTTAAAAAAACGTTATTTTTTCAGGGTTTTTCGCATATTTGAGAGTGATAATATCAAGTTACATCGATGAAAATAGGCTTATACTGTGCGCAACTTAATTATCTTTCGTTTGGTCCTACTCCCATCTTTGTAGGTACTTTGGTTCCGGAGGAGTAGAGGTACAAACACACAAACAAACACACACAAACATCATACGTCCTTAATGATGTAGACTAGCGGAGTCGCTCGTTTCGCTCGCTCATTCCGCGTCGTCTCGCTGCGCTCGAGGAGATTTCTTTCTGCAACACTTATGATACAGACAGACTTTCCACATAAAAAATGATCAAGCAAATTATAAGAGTGTAGTATGCGATATCAGTTATCTCGAGAGAAGATCAATATTAGTTTTTTAAGTCTAAGGAGTCAAGCAAAAAGATCAAGCAATTTATCAAAAAATCGGTGTTTCTGATGACAAATGCTGATTTTCGCTCGCTTCGCTCACTTAATCAGTGCAAACATTTGCTCGCTTCGCTCACTTAATCAGTGCAAACATTTCCTCAGAAATGTGACTGAATCGATGTAACCACCATACATTTGCACTTGCTAGCTTTTTAAAACGTTAACTACTTTTAGTGCTTTTATTCTGTCAGTCACCACCAAGAACCGCACATCACTTGTAATTTGTGTTAGTATACACTTTATATGGGTTTTCTTGTTTTACTTATTGTAAGAATATTGTTCTTTACGTCCTGCTCAGTACAGATTTTTCCATGGGCGTCTTATCACTTCACTTTCTGATGATCCCTCACTTGGAGAAACATCTGCAGGACATCAGATGTAATCTCCTACGAAGGTGAGAGATGATAGATTGATAAAACAAAGCGAGACACACATTGAAACGGTTTACTTTACGTGGAAATCGCTCGCTTTGCTCGTTCAATCCACGCACCTCCGTGCTTCAGAAACACGAATGTTTGACACCGTTTTAAAACCAAATCTGTTATTTTGATTTTTCCCTGCATCAAGTCAGTTAGTACAAAACCAATTTTAAGATATATATGTGGTATGTTGCAAAATACGTCATACGTGCATCCTTTTCCAGATCAACTCTCGTTGCTCGAGGAGGTTTTCATCAACAAACTATGACGTCATGAACAAACATGAAGAGGGTTTAAAAAAACTTTGACGTTATTTTTTCAGGGTTTTTCGCGTATTTGAGGGTGATAATATCAAGTTACAGCGATGAAAATAGGCCTATAAAAAGCGAAATGTAATTATCTTTCGTTTGGTCCTACTCCCATCTTTGTAGGTGCTTCGGTTCCGGAGAAGTAGAGGTACAAACACGCACGCACGCACATCGTATGATTTTAATTATGTAGATTGCACGAGGCTTTCTGTTATTATCCGTTTTCATGCCTGTTTGAGCCTCGCACAAGGTCATTGTTTAAATCATGCGGCCTATCACCGATCTCCAGTATTGTTGTTACTGACGTCATTCATCATTGTTACCCTGCAGAAGAATTGTTATTTGATTCCGAATGGCTCCTTGGGCCAACAAGGGAAATAAGAACTTTCCCCTTCACCCAATAACGAGGATTTCGTTTAATATCGGAAAAATAAAGACACGCATTTTTTACTGCGTTGGCATTTACCATTTTTCTCTCTACATAGTGGTTGATCATTTCCGTAATGGCATTCTATTTTACAAATTCCTGCAAAACTCGAAATATAAAAACACCAAATATGTTCCTTTAATTTATTTTTTACTTCGACTTCTGCGAACTGAACGGCCAAAAAAGACTATCATCGTCCTCCTTCAGCTATTCGATGCCAGCCAGGGTAGTAAGAGATACTACCATCCTCCTTCCGCTGTTATGTATTATGAACATGTTTCCCCCCTCCCCTACACCCCCTGAGATGACGGCCCATACTAGAGTTCTTTCTTCTACTAAAAAGTATAAAAAGTACATAATCTAACCGGTTCATTTATACGAACATCAGTTTGATTTAGATGACATAATGCACCAACAATTTTTAAAAATTAAAATTTAAAAAATAACCAGCCATTCAATGCAGACCCAAGTAAGTGAGATTACGGCAAAAGTTGGAAATGAAGAACTTATTCATATACCTACTAACCTACGCCTTGGAAACCATTTGCACAAATAAGCCTTCAAAACACTCCTCATTCACAATAAATATACAAACAAAAACGTCAAGTATGCCGTAAAAAAAGGGGTTTGCACACTTGACGTTTTTGTTTGTAATCCGTGTATCTTTTTTAAGGCTATGGTGTCGCGCAATAAAGGTTTATGCATGCAGTCGATTGTTGCATGCACGAAGAATGGATCTGGAGTTTGCTGAGTGGCATTGTTCCCTAAATACAATGGTTAAAACAATGTAAAACAATCAAAATTATCGTTAAGGGTCCCGTAACTCCGGAATGGATGGACCAACTGAAAAAATGGTCCCTGTAAGGTTGAAGCCCAGGGAAATTTCTGGCTCAGATCATGTTTCAGATTTTAGGTAGGTTCAGTAGTTTTTTCTGAAACCGTGTCAGCCAAGAACAAGAACAACAACAACAACAAGTGAACAGTTTTCAAATTTACGTTTGGCTTCCTACGTTTACTCTTGCACGGAATTGCATAAAAGTTGGTGTAAAGTTTGGAAAAGTTGCTATCTGCTATCTGGCCAAGTTTGGCCAAAATATATTGAATAGAAACGGAGAAATTAATAGTTTTAGTTTTGCTGGAAAGAGGAATCATATATATATAATAAACAAAAACGTATCGTTAAAAGTTAAAAGTAAGGGTCTAAAAGTCAAAACCTGTAAGGAACACGGACAAGCTTTGACTGTAAGGGTCTAAGGTGTCAAATTTGGCCAGTAAGACGCTGCTAAGCATTAGACCCTTACTACCCGTTTTTTGACGAACAGATGTCTGAAATCGTCCTATGAGATGATCCAATGATAGTGGGGGTGTGGGTTTCCTACTTTGCTTCAGGTTGACATTTTCTTTCGGTTTGGGAACATGGCAGCGATTCCAAGCAAAAGAACCTGCTACAAGCGTAAGCGTGTACACACATTCTGTCTAATTACTAAGTCATTAATAAATAGACATAAATCGCTGGAAATTATATTAAGGAAAATTGGAAATTAGCCAACAGCGAAAATC
>JAHWFP010250627.1:50659-76911 GCA_023313725.1 Lithobius niger
CAGCCAAGGTATGTTCAATTCAGAATAGTTTGAAAACAAATTTTTTTCAAAGGTTCGGAGTTTTGTCATGATGTTGTTTTGTTGAAGTTTGTAAGTTGGTTTTACTGTTGTATCAGTAAAAGTGTAGATGTGTGGTGCCCAACATTGCCTAGATTACGAATGGTTATGTAAATAGCACAACAATGATGAAATTCGGACTAATCTACGTAGAATTAATTACCGAACCTCGCTACTCTATTGTTTTGTGTCTTCGTATTTGGTTGTCCAGTCAAGGTTAGTGAAATATGCGGTATGGTGGGTGGAATGTTGGCTGCAAAAGTTCTGTATAGTCTTACACTAATTTTTTGCAGGTAACCATATCTGCAGAAATTCAGCCTTAACACTATAAATTTAAAGCATTAATTTTTTTTTTAATTAATTTCTTTTAGCCGTAAGTCAACCGAAGCAATTTAATGCTTATTTGGCTGAACCGACTCTAAGGGTTGTTCAAAAAGCACACAAATCGAGATTTGCAAATTAATATAACATAATTCTAGTTCATTGTAAATGCTCGGTTTAAACAAATTAAGTATTTTTTCGAGCAAACATTTACTCCGTTTTTTCCTATTTTTGTCCCGTACATTTTCAGCCTTAGATATTGAAAGCAGTGAACAACATTTTTGGTTTATATTTTATAGCCTTAACCATCGAAACATAGGCTATATAATCATCAACAAACAACCGTTTTAACTCGTTGAGTCTATAATAAAATCTATAGTGTTTTTACATTGTATAAATGCGCTACTATACGCAAATCCCAACTACCACCATAATTTTATTTCCTTCTTTACTTACAGTAACTGGACTGCAACTGTGGGTATCTGTTGTGGGTGTAGGAGTTTTATCAACGGTTTACACAGCTGTTGTAAGTTTGTATCATACAAAAACTCTAAAAGGGTAAGGGCGTGTATACGTAACCACTCGCCTTTGCATTCTCGCAGCTAGAAGCGAAATCACCTGAAATTCCAACATGGCAGCAGTTTTATGTCTGCCACCTCGCAACGAACACAGCCAGTAACGTGAGTTCAGAAGCGACTGCGAAATACGTTTCGTCAGGAGGAATTCTTTATATACTTGTCACGGATCATAAGACTGTAAGTATTTACTCAAACGATGTCGAATTTAGCTAATCCAGGTAGCGTTATTACCATGGCAACAACATCTTTGCTATCGCTATTGAATTCTAGCTGCGAGAATGCAAAGGCGAGTCGCTGCATAAATGCGCCCTAAAGGGACCCATTAAATTTTCGCCATAGAAAGTAGTGATATCACGGCTGAAAATGGTTGCCACCCAGTTTATGATCAGAGCCGTGATCACTCAAGCTTAATTGACAATCACCAAGGTGTCAATTAAGAGTGAGTGATTACGATTGGGGCGGAAAATTTGGTGGCAGCCATTTTGGCTCTGATATAATAATCGTCCTTAGCCTAGATCAACCTTCATGAAAAAGAAAACTTTTAATAAAACAGAGAACTCGTTGGCTTCCTTGGTAAAAATTGACTAAAAGTTTTTATTGCACAAAAATTGCCTTTTCCTATAGGAAACTAATAATTAAGTGTAGTCAACGCTGCAACACTCTTGCATAATATGTAAAAGAGTTGTTAAAGCGTTGATTGCGTAAAAAGTAACCATCGTGAATTTGTGCTGTTACAGGGTGGAATAAAAGCAGTAATGTGGACAGATGCGTTTCAGCTTTCAGTCGTATTTCTTGCATTGGGAATTGTTTCAATCAAAGGAGTTGTGGATTTAGGAGGATTTTCTTCCATATTCACGAAGGCTACAGAAGGAAGCCGTTTGGAATTTTTAAGGTATGATATTGCACAGCAGCATTGGTAGTATTTCATCTTATTTCCAGGACTACCTAATGACAAATACTACAATTTTCACTTATTCCAACTCCATGCTTAAATTCCATACTTTCCTGTATAGGAACCGACCTCTGAAAACGTCAATGGTTATTGCGGAATAACGCGAAAAAATTATTTAAAAAAATTTAAAACAGTATTATAATTCATTTTTTAAGCTCTCAAACGTAGCTAATTTTCATCTTGGGAATATTTTTTTGATACAAAAGGCTTTAAGTTAGTTTGGTGTGTTCAACTGTTAAGAAATATGTGGGTCACAAAATCAACCCTTTACAGCATTGTTTTTTTTATTCCGTTTCAATCAATCTATACCTAAGAAATTTACCCAATTTACCCAAGGGGGAAAAAAATCCATTTTAACCACTTTGTGGCTACCCGGTCACCGGATCGGAAAACTATCCCGATAAAACTTTTGGAACTAAAGTTAACTGGAATATGGATCCTGCAACCAAAGTTGCTTCGGAACTACTGGTTAGGCTAGTGGGACCACCTGGTGTTTTCAGGATACCTATGAAATCTCTGCACTACTCTGGACTGCGTGTCGGACTGTGCCATGACTGAAACTTTGCTACTCCAAAATTCAGCTATTTTATCTTAATGAGCATTGGTTCGCGTCAAAGAAAGGGTCAAAGAAGAAATAGTTAAAAATAAACAGATCTAGAAAATTCTTAACAATTTTTGTTTACTTCATCTATTGCCAGTTTGTTTTGAGACAGATGAAAAATACCCAATATTAGGGCTACTTTCTTGAAAAGTATAGCACTAATTAAGTGTTACTTAATTGAAAAGTTACCATATTCCAACGACTTTCAATAAACTACTAGTGGAAATTTCGAAATTATCAGGATAAGACCAAATTTAATGGAAAATAAAAGAATGCTTGATAAATGAACGAGCTGGCTGAAACTTACTAAATATTATTATGTACTTAGAATTCAATTAATACGTTGATAATTGAGTATTTTACATAGAAAAGAGGGAAGAAAGAATATATTACTTTTTTATTGTTTATATTTGATTATTTGGCTTTCAATAGTGCACTGGTGTTATGCAGTGTGACTAAATTATGTGATGTAATGTAATATTTAATAAAAAACAAATAAGATGTTGACCATACAAGCTCTCCTGAGCCTCGGAACAATTGGAATCAAATTTATAATATATAATATAATAAATGTTCTGTGTTGTAAATGTACCAGTCTAGTTTTAAATTAAGCAAGCAGTCTGCATTAAAGACTGGCCTTGTGAGGATACACAATACACTAGTCTGAGAAAGAAAGAAAAGATTATTGTCCCGACTGGGACTCGACTGGTGCCCCTAACCACTGCGCTACCGGGGCGGGTACTGGCTTCAGTTTTGAACCTTAGACGTTCTAGCAGGAAAAAGATGTTTAGCAAAAAAAGGGGAAAACCAGGGATTCGAACCGGAATGCATCCATTAATAGGAATGCACTGAAATAGTGTTCATAAAAGGCCAGAGTAGAATCCGAAGCTTCTGAAAAAGGCTAGTATTTAGTCGCTTATACTACCCATCCCTTTTTCAGTCACTAACCCAGAATTACTTCTTCGGTCATTTAAAATGAGCTATGCCACCACTCACCCACAATAACCACCACGATTACTATAAGGTTTTTTTTTAGATTTTTGGAAGAACTTTGGAGATGAATTTTCAAACCGGTTCGCCATAGATGACTTTTGAAATAAGTTACAGTACACCAGGAATTTTCTTCAGTTTGCATTCGAATCGTGGTCCCACAACAGAAGTAAGGCGCCAGAAGAGAAGAATCGGGGGAGGATGTTCGGGTCTTTTTACTAAGTTTCGAAGCGCCGCTGAGATTAAGTGTCGTCTAAAAAATTGCCACAGAGGTGCTCGTGACGGCCAAGGCTGAAAGTGAGTTCCAAGTCGCAACAACACACACTGCAAAGTAGGCTCTACGAAATTCCGATTTGAACTTCGTATGCATTAACTTTAAAGAATGGCCGCGTTTAGATGCGACAGGGCATGCCTCGAAAAAAGGTAGGTCAGCACCCAGCATGCCATGTAGGATATGCAATGTCAAAATGAGATCAGACTTCAGTCTGCGCAGTTCCAAAGAGTCCAGATTGAGGGTGGTTAAGCGCAAAGAGTAGGGCAAATCCCCCAAACCCTTGAGACGCTTTGTAAAGCGTTGTTGCACGGATTCAACCTGATCAATGTCTTTCAGCAAGTATGGGGACCAGACTAGAGTTGCGTATTCCAGAAGATGTAAAGTAGAGATGTTTCTGTTAGAAAGTCCAATGTGGAAGTTTTTATTTTATTTTATTTATTTTTTCATAGTTTGAGCCTTGACCCTCGTGTCCGCTACACATTGTGGGGAGTGATCCTTGGTAGCACCACCAACGAACTAGCAGTTTACGGCACAAGTCAGTCTCAAGTTCAAAGATACCTGACGTCCCCAAACCTGAAAGAAGCTAAGAGGTAAAGTAATACTAGAGCACTAAAGTAGCTTGCATTTCCTTTTTATAAATATTTCCTTCATATTTTGGAACAAGAAATGCAGGCATTCTCACATATACCGTTTCTCTCTACAATTATAGGACGTTGTGGTGGAATCTGATTGGAGTGTCATACTTCTATGTATGTATAGGAATTTCAGGATTAGTGCTGTATGCCAAATTTTGGAACTGCGATCCTATGACTGCTAACTTAATTACTGCTCACGACCAGGTAAAATGTTATTTATTTAGTTTATACTTTTATAATAATTCCATTAGGCTGTGAACTTCGAAACACGTTTGGTCTAAATATACTTTGCCATTAAATAACGAGAAATTGAATATTTTTATCGGTAAGATTGACATCACATATTTCAAGAAACCTTCCAATTGAGAAGCATGCTTTATTTTATAATAGAACTAACAGACGTGCCAGTTGATCTGAAACATACGTAAATAAGAACGATTTATTTTACCGGGCCTGTTTGGCTTGTTTACCTTCCCTTTTCGTAAATCAGTAGTTGTTAGGATAATAAAGATTGCCTGGAAACGTACTACAGTTACTACAAATTGTTGATATTTATATAAATATAAGGGGTTCCACCTGCCTTTATAATACAATAGAACTTCTAATTAAGAGACACTTCGAGCTATAGATTAAAGCAGGTCAACGAATTTTTGAATTCAAATTCTGTCCCGGCCAACGTGCTCAGACCTGGGATGTTTTTTTTTATTGATGTTATGATTCTACGCAACTGGAATGTTTTTCAAAAGGAAATAAAAGACATTAAAATGTTTCCGTCGTTTTTGCGGCATCCTTGTTGCAGAAAATGGCATGACGCAAAACGGAACCAAAATGAAACTACACGGAGGGCCAGGGCGGATATGCCTTCCTTTAGAGATACGTTTATTGTATCTGTAAAGGTTGTAGAGATCCCACATATCTCTTAGAAATATGCAAAACGCTAAGAGTAATGCGCTTTTATCTTGTAAAAATAATGGCGCACTTAAACTATATGATTTTATAAATGCTTACCTTTACCATTTTGGACTCCGCCCATACATGTCTCGGTTTTGATAATAATTTCCTTGTTTACATACTTAGTAAAGGAGTTACAGTTTATATGCTCAGCTGATCTTTGCCTGTTTTGAGTTTTCTCCTATTTACTGCTACTGCAGTTTAATTTAATATTATTGAAAAGGTTTACTTATGAATTTGTTGGATTTCAAGACTAAATCCTTACCAGTCTTTCTGAAATGCTAAATGACAGAGGATAACGAAATCTCACCATAAATTTCATTGGATCATGGAATTGTGTGCTACACACAGCTGACCGCTTCGTGAACAGCTCCGACCGAGCTTGTTTATTTCCGCATTGTGATCAGTTCGAAGTGAGCTAGAGTTTTTATTGAGACATTACAATCATAAATAGCCACCTATTTGTAGTTGGAATTATGAGGTCAATGAATATTTCCAGTTAGTTTAATCATTGACAGCGTAGTGGTTACTTTAATTGTGAATTAATCATTTTGAATAAATAGAGATTTTGAACCAACATTTTCAAATTAACAATTTTGGAAAGTGAACAACAGTATTTAACTCTCAGTGGGTAATAAAAGTTGTAGGTATTGTTGGGCAGTTATGCTCGATAGAATTACTTGCAATTATAACTTATAATGAAATTAAAGACGGGAAAGCCAAAAGATCACAAGAAATAACTAAATACAGATGCAAACCAATTTACGTTGCCTTTTGGACTTATATGTCAGACTGCCTGAGCGGGGAATCGAACCCAGGACTTTGGAACCAAAGGCCGAGGTCCTACCGCTGAGCCAGACTGACATGGCCACTTTTTACTTGTTTTTTACAAAAAGGAAACGTTCATAGGCAGCATTTAACACGTGCATATATACATATAAACAAACACTTTCCAATCGCCACTGGAGGGACGCTTGTTTGCCGCGCCATCCTCCAAGTGAAACGAATGGAACACTAAACGTGAAATAATGATTAAACTTGCCGTGTCAGTCTGGCTAGCGGTAGGACCTCGGCCTTTGGTTCCAAAGGTCCTGGGTTCGATTCCCCGCTCAGGCAGTCTGACATATAAGTCCAAAAGGCATCGTAAATAGGTTTGCATCTGTATTTAGTTATAATAAATTCTTAATTTAGTTTGAAATAATTTAAAATAACGCCATTGGTCATCGCTGAGTGATAACTTTATTAAAATCACTGCTAAGGAGTATATGGAATTTCTTTCCAATCGGCTACAGCTTTAAACTCATTAACTAAATTTTGTGATTTTGGAGATTTTAAACTTCAAGCATTACAAGATATCTTCATATGCGCTTGTTGAGAAAGACGTAAATTAGGAGTCGAGATTAAAAGTGAAGAATTCTACCCAGTTTAATGAAACTAACGTTACAATGAAAAAGCTCAAGCTCAAAGTCAAAGCAGAGTAATCTAACCAAGTAAAAGCAAAAGCTGAAAGCATTGTCTGCTACTACAGCTAAACATCAGCATATAAAAAATCCGATTGTAAGCATAAATCGCATACTTATGAAAAAATTCTAAAAGGTGGTGTTTTTCTTCAAGGGTATGTTTTAACAAATTCGGTGTCTTAGAACACTAAATTTCTTACTACTGTTAATAATTAGGCTATACGGATAAAATTTAGTCTAACTCAAAGAGCGATACCTGATTTTGTTAATATTAAATGGATTTGTTCTAAAATTAACACAGTCAATGTGTGCAAAATGGATTGTAAGCTTAACACGGTTAAATTGGTAAAATATGGAACATAGATTGCGATTCTGGGGCTGATGTAACTACAGTACCAAAACTTTGGATAAGAAATATTTCAGTGGTATAACTTTAATCCCAAGTAAATATTTTTAAAAATTAGGCAGGTGAAACAGTTGAACTGTTAGGCAAGGAAACCCTGCCAGTTAAATGTAGGGATTAGCAAAGGATTTAACTCATTTTTTAACACCAGTGACAGCACGCTTTTTGGTTGTCCATGGATTAAAACATTTTATGTTGATTGGCATCAATTTTCAAAGACGGTTATAGCCTATTAATAGAAAGAAGTAGCATTCTGAAGCTAATCAAGAGGCAACAAATGTCAAATTTTGGCTTGCATCAAGCAAAGTCTAGTTTTACAGAGGTAAGGTTTCTAAAAGGTTATCGATTAACCACAAGTGCTTAAACCATCTTTTTCCAAGCTAGAAATATGTCCTTAATGAGTGAAAATTCTCAAAAGAGCTCTTCAACTAGTAAAGATGGAATCAATTTAGCTGAATTTATCGAGTTGTTCGAAAGGGAACCTAGAAAGTTGACTGATTTCAAGGTAACAATGAAGTCAAATGAAAACGTCACTTCTAAATATTGTAAGCATCGACTAGTTCCTGTTAATCTTCGTATTAAAATTGATACGAACTTGGTAGACTAGTTAATGCAGACATTTTTATGCCCCGTTCAATTTTCGGAGTGGGTTACCTCCACCTTGATCGTGCAAAAAATAAATGGGTGACTTTCAACAACTGTCAACCTGTAGTTAAACATCGAATATCATCCCTTGCCAAAAGCCTTACAGATTTAGCTGGGAATGACGTGTTTTTAAAGATTGGCCTTTCTGATGCTTTCCTGAAGTTCGAGTTAGTTGATCAATGTAAGCCTATTATGACAATAATTCAAACCCCACACTTCTCCATAGTTCTCCACACTTCTCCAGAGTTCTGCATACTGCTCCAGAGTTCTCCGCACTTCTCCAGAATGGAAGAATATTTTACAAAGATTTACTGGTAGCTGGAAAATGTACTCCAGATGACTAAAGTAACGACACAAAGGATAAAATTGTTCTAACGAAATTTCTACATAAAGTATTCCTAAAGAAAAATGCTCTTTTATTAAGAGAGTAGGTACTTGTCTTGGGTTGTGAGGTGACAACAAAGATTTGCATTGTATGTCTGATACCATACAAGCTTACCAAACAACCTCGGACGTAGAACAGCTATGTTGCCTCCTTGGCTTCATGAACCTGTACTCCAAAGTTCATAAACCCCTCTCCAAGTATTCTATTTCAGCTCTCTTGGTGCTGAGTTGGTGTGAGTTGCAAACATGTTTTTAAACAACTTCCAAAAGCATTTTTGAAAGCATTCGTAAAGTCTTGGTACAGTCTTGGTGCACAACTCATAAAAGCTTCCTCTGAAATTAGTACGTGATGCATAATGTTATGGGGTCATGTAAAGGTTAATGCCCGAAAACCTCGGTCTATTCGGAAACAATGCACAAGGGTGCACCATGTTTCGAATGGCCCAAGGTTGAGGGCTTTACCCCACAGAATATCTCGCTCGCGGTAACAATTGATAAGAATATTCCTTGGCAATGTCATTGCCCGTGCAACAATGTTTATCGCGTCCTTCCAAAAGGTCTATTGTAAAACGTCTCTAAAAAAATTTTAAGAGAAGTTGTTTCAAGGGGTTATACGTCGTTGGGTTTTCGTTGCATGAATGGTGATAGGATATTCGGAATCGCGCAACAATGCATCAACAATGTCTGCTTACACGACGTCCCAAGAGTCCTACTGTTGCAATACTTGGGTGGGATAATTTTCCATTTTCAACAACAATGCTCTGGACACGAAAATATTGTAATAGAAGTTGTCTGAAGGGGCTGTACTGTACGTCGTTAAGTTTTCGCTGCTTGAACGGTGAAGAGGTACTTCGGAATCAAGCCCAAATCAAGTTACGTTGCGCTGCTTACGTAAAATTAATAGTTACGCACAAGCTGCCACCTAGCGTGACCTAATAGTAGGCTATCTTTAAGGTACTCAAATTAGTGGTATAGTCCTATCATGAAGGGCGAAACCAAAATAAATACAAATATAAACATACAAATATTTAAATATTTAAATCCGCCTCTGCTCATGAGACAGTGACGGAAATTTAGCTAGTAGTAGGCTAGCAGTAATATTTGTTGAAAGTACATGCTATTTACTGGTAGTGGCGTAAGTAACGGGTGGGGGGGGGGGATTGAGGCTTAATGGCGCGTCGACAACTTGGTCATTAGCGCCAGTAACGGGTGGGGCGAGGGGAGGGGGGTGTACAAGATAGATCTGCAAAAAATATTATTTATGCATATAAATGCCTGCACTAATCTTAGGCGTAACATATTGCTTCCTTTTTGTCTACAGATAGTGGCGAAAATGTGCCTATATCTTTGTAGTGTATAAATACAAATAAAAAAATCAAAACCACAGTCATGTAGAGTAGGAGCACTTCAGCTCAAAAGATATTTCTTTATGTTTCGTTGATACTTCAATGATTTAAAAAGTTCGGGCCAATAATATTTTTTGCCAGAGGGGAAAAGTGACGCCCTGTAGTTGCATCAAACACTTTAGGAAGTTGGAAAAGAACTAAGTTTACCCTAGCTAGTGAATCAATAATATGGACATTGGGTCCCATAGTGGGAATACCAACTACGGCTGCTTCCTGTATTCAGCATTGGGTTTTGTTTCTATAAGATTATATCATTGACACTGCCTGCATTAAAGGCATAGCTGGTAGTTTATCCAGCCTATTGCTTAATGTTGACACTACAGATGGTTCAAGTGTCGAACATAGTGAAATATCATTCTTTAGGCTATGGGAGGAAAGATTCAGGTCTAATGGCGCATCAACAGCTACGTATTAGTGGCAACCACAGTCACAGTGCAGTTGTCCGGGTTGCCAATGTGCCACACATTACAGAGATGTTCAAGAAACCCTAAACTAGTTCTTTGTCATACATCTGCATCTCCTGCAAAATTCTGAAAACCTTCTGATGACCGTCTGCAAGCATATGATTGACTGGAAAATTGCCCGGTGACAATAATGACATTCAGGAGGATATTCTCCCTCAAAAGGAAACAATATGTTAGGTTGGTATGACCAATTCGTAAAAAGGCCAACACCACCTCTTCTCGGTGACTGCAGCAACAACCTTAGTGTCAAACTTGGACAGTGCCTTTAATAGCACATAACTTATGGCTCTGTTGTGAGTCCCGCATGGATTGAGGCATGTTGAAGTTTTACATGTTCTTCTTGAATACCTAGTACATGCTTTAGAATGATACAGAGTTTGTTACAATGAGTGACTATGTATGCCGTGGTTGGATGCTTCCCCAAATCATCTTGTTTTTACTATCTGTTTTCATGCATAATTATGTTTATACATCCTATGTCTATTTATTTATGTTGTTGTTTTTATTTTATTGTCAGGTCTTTCCTTTGTTCGTTATGGAAACATTAAATACGTTACCAGGGCTTCCAGGCCTCTTTGTAGCTGGAATATTTTGCGGATCACTAAGGTTGGATAATATGAATAAATACAGCTCACTCCCACAGGTTCAGTTAAACAACATTTATTTTCTGATATTCGAATCATTTAAGATCTTGGTTTTTAAATCCAAAAAAAAACGCCCAAGAAGAAAGATAAAACATTAATTTACTTATAAAATGCCATGTTAAAATTATTCACCACACTACGATGAGGTGAAAGCCCCAAACTCATTTTGTGTACAGCCATTCGAGGCTACACATTGTTAAACTTATACTGTTACGTACGAGAAAACGCTAAAGCACAGGCGAACATTCATAAAAATAAGTTAAAACTTATATTTCGGTACCAATGTACATACTGGGGAGTGATACCTTCTCCTCACTCCCCTACCTATGTATTTTTGGTGCCGAAATATAAGTTTTAACTGATTTTTATGACTGTTCGCCTGTGCTTCTTGCTAAGTGCTTTCTCGTATCACTCATTGCACATTCCCCATTTCACATTACTGTTGCATCCTTAAACATTTTTCTGTTTAGTATTGAGGTGTTTATCGTGGCTGAGTGGTAGCAAAACTCAGCCTAGTTGCCTGAAAACGTAGATCTGATCTGTAACTAGAAAATCAAGGTCCACCCTGGCAAATTCAGTGCCGGTAGAAAATAGTTGTTCCGTGCTATTATTTTCATTAGCTCGGTCATTTGTAATGATTAAGGAAAATTGGAAATTAGCCAATAGCAAAAATCATGCACTAACGTAGTTCAGAAAGCCACCTTTATGCACTTAGGTTTCGTCGGAGTGGCATGACCCGGATTCGAACCGGCTACCCAGTTCGCCCCCAGATCACTTGCATAGCGCCTCAATCGCTATGACCACACCCTCCACTGACTATGCAATTGATCTGGGAGCGAACTGGGTAGCCGGTTTGAATCCGGGCCATGCCACTCCGACGAACCGTAACTGCATAAAGGTGGCTTACTGAACTAAGTTATTTCTAGTATATGATTTTCCCTATTGGCTAATTTTCAATTTTTTTTTAACATTATTTCCAGCGATTTATGTCTATTTATTTGTAATGATTGGAAGCATCCTGGTTCTATTCCCCGAATGTTATCCTACCCATACGGTTTTTTCTTCGTTCTAAAATGTCTGTTAAAGACTCAAAATTGTCTAAAGATGTAAAATTAAGCTTTTTCATCTATGCGAGTATTAGTTTGATTCAAATGAAAGAAAACTTAAAAAATAGTAGTGAATGGTCCAGAAAGAACAAGAATATTTGTATTGACGCAGCTGTGAATTCCTCCAGTGTAATCGGTAAAAAATAAATAAAAAATCAGAAATAATTCTGTTTAAATGAACTTAAGGGGAGGAATCGTGTTAACCCTGAGGTAAAACTTCAGTCTTATGAATATGCTAAACTCACAAATATATCATATGCACAAGATTTATAATTTCGGCACATTCGCAAAACAGATGAAAAGTAAAAACAGCGTGAGAACAGCCCAACTATAAACTAGTAGCTGGTAGTTGGGCTGGTCCCAAACTGTTATTACTTTTCTATTTTGTGAATTCGCCGAAAATAATTATAAATCTCGTACATAAAATATGTATTGCTAAGTTTGGCCTAGACAGAAGGCTCAAATTTTACCTCTGTCACTTCACTTGTAAATTCTCTTATTCGATTCGTGTTACCCGGTAACTTACGCCGAAACAAACTGTTGATTTGAAACAGTAGAGTTCGTAGTTTAAAAGATTTATGGTTTGAAATAAAGTGTATATAATCGCTTTTGCTAATTTTACAGTACAGTCTCATCAACATTAAATTCGATGGCCGCCATTGCATTAGAAGATTTTGTTCGTGCGTTCAGCAAGAGCCCAATTTCTTCTGAACGTGCGGCGTCTATTTCGAAAATATTGGGTAAGATTCCGACAATGACAGGAAAGAAAACAATGTATAAAACTATGACAAAAATGTGACACTTGGAACATAATAAAAAAGATAGTCAATAATGCATATACTTTCTCGCTCTATTGGCATCTTTCCAGTCTACGCCTGGTGATAACTCTCTATTATTATCATTGCCGTAATTTGTATTGCATATCATTCAAGACTGCATGCTCGTATAGCGTAAAAAAAAAGAGAAATTTCCAGTTGTCTGTTTAATAGGGACACTAGTGCATTTCATTGTGACATTTTGGCTAAACTTACACTTTCATTTTCTCTCGTCAAACTAATTATTTTCTGGTGCTAACACGTTCAACTAAATAGTGATCCACTGTTCGGCTCTCAACAGTGATGGGTGCAAGTCAATTCCGGACATGGAATTAATTGACTCAATTCCACTTTTGTGGATTCGGTGGCACTGATTCTACGTTGGACAATTCCTGTTTATGAATTCATAGAATTGACTTTATTGCTCTTCAATTCCGCTTGACTTGATTTTTTTTTTATTTGACTTAAAAATCTTTGTTTTGACCTGATTTGATTCAACGTGAAATTCACTCAATTCCACAAAACCCAAATCAATTCACCCAATTTCAGCTCCAAAATTCACCAAAATTGTCGAAATTGTCGGCAATGCCTTAAATTTTGTCAGAATTTATCTGAAATTATTCTGGACTTAGGCTGAATTTGGTGGATTTGAATGGAATTGGTCAAAATATTTCCTGCATCAACCAGGAATTGACTGGAACTACGACTGGTTCAACCGCAAGTCAGTGAATTGGAATTGGCTTATCAGAATGAGAAACGAAAAGTAATTCGTAATTAATTCGTAATTCTGACTAATTCTGGACAATCTTTCGGCCCCGACGATGATCGGAGGTTTCCTGGGTCGAATCCCCGGGCTGGCACCTCCCTTTACCAGATTTCTTCTTCTCCCAAAATAATCTGGTAATGTTCAAAATTGAGCCGGTTCAGCCATACAAGCATTAATTGCTTCGGCTGACGTAAGGCTCGTCGAAATTTATTAAATAAAAAACAAAAAAAAATAAATTGATAAGATATGATTTGTAGTATAGCAAATGCAGAATGTGGCAATGATTTGAATCGTATTGAAGCATGGCAGTGACTTGGTTGGAATTGACTCCGCCTCATGAATTTGAATTGGGATTGACCTGGAATCAAATTGCTTATCAGCAGTACTAGAAATGGATTTGACTTGACTTGACGTTCACTTGATGTCTACGTAATTGAATAAAATCCATTGAAATGGCATTGAGGTGTTTATCGTGGCTAAGTGGTAGCAAAACTAAGCGTAGTTTTCTGAAAAAGTTGATTTGATCTGTGACTATAAAATCAAGGTCCACCCTGGCAAATTCAGTGCCGGTCGAAAATAGTGCGTGAGACTACTAGCCTCCTTTAGAAGCTTTGGTAGTTGTTCCGTCCTATTCTTTTCATTAGCTCGGTCATTTGTAATGATTGGAAGCATCCTGGTTAGATTCTCCGGATGTTTCCCTACCCATACGTTTTTTTCCTCGTTCAAAAATGTCTGTTAAAGACTCAAAATTGTCTAAAGATGTGAAATTAAGCTTTTTCATCTATGCGAGTATTAGTTTGATTCAAATGAAAGAAAACTTAAAAAACAGTAGTGAATGGTCCAGAAAGAACAAAAATTTTTGTATTGAAGCACCTGTGAGTGCCTCCAGTGTAATCGTTGAAAAATGATTAAAAACTCAGAAACAATTCTTTTTAAAAGAACTTAAGGGGAGAAATCGTGTTAAACCTGAGGTAAAACTTTAGCCTTCTGACTACGCCAAACTCACCACAAGATCCCGGCTCACAACATTAAAAAACCTGCAACAAGAATTATTCTTGAGATGTTATCTTGATGTTGTTTCGTATTGTAAGTTCTAGAATGTTGACAGCCAAATAAAATCCAGAAAGACGAATAAAGGGAGCCATCATTTGGTGTCAAATAATTACACACCAAGAAAGCTGTCAGAAAAAGCAGTTGTGGAACATGCTTTTAGCAGAAAATTTGGCAACGTAAACCTAAAAATATAAGTCGAAAAAGATCACTACTTCCATTATTCTAGTGTCTTTTTTTACTTTTTTGGGGCAATGAAATAAGCCCCTAACTTCCAGAGGAGATGTAGTTAAACAAAAAATAAATAAATCAACACGCTGCATTATTTTTAGGATGTAGGCTAGAAAGTTAGAAGAAAAACCTTTTATTTGTTTTATTCTTCTTATCTTCTCTATCTTTAAGCTGCTGGATTTGGAGTTCTTTGTCTCATTTTCGTCGCAGCGGTGGCAAACATGGACTCTAACATCATACAAGTAAACTTATAAGCAGCCACACAATTTCACATGTTGTTACCTTGTCTCCCTAAATTATACCTAATATTTTATCGTTACCCTTTCAGGTGAACTATTACAACAAGACCTTCAGTGGAGCTGTTTTAGGTTTATTTACTCTTGGAATGTTTTTTCCTTGGACTAACAGTGTGGTAAGTTTTGCTAACAACCTACCAACACAATAGATTTGAATTAAAAATATACAAATAATAAGCATTAATACACGGTGGTGACGTCACGCTAACACATCCTCATGCTAAAAGTGATAGTTGTATGCGGTTAATCTGAAACCCCACACGTCACCGTGGGTCAATTTTGATAGCCCTCACTTTTGGATAGCCCGTACTTTCTTGATAATCTAACACTTTTTATCCACACCGTCATGATACATTTTTACTGTGATGTTTTTCTATGGGTTCTAAACACCCCATAATTCTAAACAAGCGACTGCAGCGACTGCCTAGTCGCACCGGTCTTCTGTACAGGTCCTCCACTTCCAATGTCGAGGCGCACACCTCTATCATGCACTACAACAGATATCTCTATTATACTAATCTAAAAGCAGTAGCCATCACAATTGCCGGTTAAAAATGTGTGAGCCTTTAGGCCTATTTTACATTTTAGGTGTATTTGTCAGCTTTTAGGCCTAATTTTTACCATCAGTTTTAATTTCGTAAGTAGCAGCTAACATGTTTGTATCGACTAATAGGCGGAATTTTGAGCCTTACTGTGCATTCCAGAATCAGAAATAATTCCGGTACGTGAAGGGAAAAGGGTAGGTACTCAAACCGGTAAATCTCCGATCCTGGTAGGGTACAGAGATATTGCCCAGAACAGGGAAGAATAGACAGCATAGCTTTTGAAGAAGCATGATAACCTCTCACACTACTCTGGCTGACACAAACTGACAAGAGATATTTAAACTAGCCAAACTATATTTTTTTTTCAGGGTGCTTACACAGGAATTATTCTTGGTGTAGGTGTTGGTATTTGGATTAGTATCCAAACTCAGATGAACAAACAGTTTACAGGAATGTCACCTATATCCACAGATGGATGTTTGGAAATGTATGGAAACTTATCTACTGTGAAAGAAACGAACATGACCATCTCTTCAACGACGAATCCATTGATGACAACCCCCGAAATTATGCCGTTCGTAAATTTCATTACTTCCGAGATCATTTATTCTGAACAAGTTAATTATTTGTGTAGGATTTATTTTTTTATTTTATTTTTTTCTTGTTACTTTTAATTTAAAAAAAAATTATGTCCGTATTTGTTTTTTAGTTCGGAAGAGGTATTCGGCTTATTTCAAATATCTTTCGTCTGGATCCAAGTAATTTCTTCCTTGGCTGTTATCATCATTGGCATTTTCACAAGTTTGGTAACTGGTAAGTTAACTACAATAATGATTCAGATGATTGTACGAAGTCACACACTAAAATATCTTTAAAAAATAGGAAAGACTTGCCGTCAGCTTCATATTTGCAATGATATTCTCCTAGAAAGGAATATAGAAGTAGAAACTGTATATTATCACGATTAAATAAATAGGCCACCTTTTTTCACATTGTTTTCGCCAGAATGGTATGACTCATAATGGTGCCGACGAACTAGTTTTCTAACTAGTTAATCACATGAGGTCTTCGATCACAACCCAACACTAACCTGGAGGCAGACAGAAAACTGTACTTGACATCGAAAAAAATTTTTTTAGCCTTTTGCCGTCTGAAGAAAAGTAATGCTTACATAGATAAGCAGATCATGGGACAAGAGAATGTCCAAAAATCGGAATGAATAAGTCCACTGACTGGGCCAGAAAAATAATTCATTGTTCTACGAGAATGTTCAGTATAGGCAAAAATAGAACCCAAGAGTATCTCAGTATCTCACACTACATTGACTGACAGGTCTGGCAGGGACTTTACCACATTTCATTTTTAGTTACTGAACAGATCGACAACCCAGTGATCTCCAACGCACTGCCACTATTTAAAGAATGATATAGTATAAACACTAAGACGTAAAGATTAAAAATAAAAAGCCAGTACAGTGCACATTATATGTGCACATAATATGTGCACTATACTGGTTTTCCATTTTTAATCTTTTAGTCTTATTTTGTTTTGTTTTGTCAGACGTTCTGGCACTTGCCACAGAGGTTCGAGGTAGCCAAGCATTGGATACGATTCATCTTGGATAGCAATTCAGAGTCCCGACAAAGTAACGATACCTGTTGCCCGGCACCTGTCTTTTCTAGCACTAGCGGCCATGTGTGGCGAATCTACGGAGGCCCCTACTGAAGTCTCACAACTCACCATTGTAATCCAAAAAAATTATTGTGGTCTCTTCAGGGATAAAGTTACTCAGAATGTCATGGGAATACAGAGTAACCAAGCCGCCGCCCTGTGACTGTCACTTGGCTCCTCCTTGCTCTTGGAATCGACTAATTATCAATCGGTAATCAAAGTCCTAATTAGGCAATAAGGCTCTTAATACTCATCTGTGGCAGTACACGGATGGAAGCAGGCGTATTGATGAGGCAATCCGGTATAAATAGGCAGAATACATCATGAGTTCAACTGTCTTCACAATCCAATGGATTTACAAGCAAGATGACATCATTGTGAGGGACACACTAAAAACAAACATCTGCAACTGAGCAGGAGGAAAAAAGAGGCACGGTCAGACTGAGGAAGAAGGAAGGAGGAAGTGAGACACTACAGGATTGGCAAAAAAAAAAACGAGCAGGCGTGGACAAGTATATGACAATAGAGACGATTTTCGGTAAATATGACAACAATGGTCAGTAAACTTAATGTATAGCTGAGCGGAAGAAAACAAAGGCAAATCAAAATGACAGAATTACATAACGAAACAACATTGTTGTTACATCAATAATTTCCCATTAGGATTTCGATAATACGGCAGGGTCAGACCACAACAGGTTGACAGAGGGATTAACTGGCGAAGGAATGGTAATGAGTGGTAGGGGTAAAGTACGGTTCCACATTCACCTTCCATTCCTACCCCAGTTTTGACAGAGAGTATTGGTCTTATTAAGAAGTTAGCCTCATGTCAACACATGAAAATAAGTACAAACAAGTTAACAGGAATTAGCATGTTAATAGTTAATAACTAGAGGGAATGTCCAGTATAATATTATCCCAGGTCCCCTCTCTCATTCATGGTCGTGACCCCAGGTGGTAAAATTTGGAAGGATTGATCGTAGCTATTTTATCGGATAACACACATTAAAATACGCTATACAGGTTTTAACCTAATAGAGAGATGTGAAAAAATACTTCTTGGGTAACTATTGGGAAACGAGCGTGAAGCAACAAAGCAGCTGGCTACTGCAAGCCAAGGCCGACTGGACACAGAGATAGTGTTTCACCTCCCAACTAAATGCTAGTTCAAGTGCATGTAGAAGACTTATGCCTCTTGGTGCTGCTCTGGTAAAATAAGATTCTAGCGATGTTGAATCAACTGGCCTGGATCTGAGAAACGAAACCAACAGCTGCTCTCCCAGGCAAACTTGTGACGATAGGTGAAATATGAAGTTATTGTTACGACATGGGTACTCACACCTCCTGCAGACGTGTATGTATAGTTATTCACTCCTGTTAATGACTACTTACAAGAATTAACAATTATGGTTTGTACCTGGTCAAGAGCAAAAACCGACAAGGTCGTACAAAAAAGGCTTATAACTTAAATAGGTCAGACTCATCTTAAAATTTACCACTTTCGTTCCTTACAGTTCTGTCAGTAAATTAGCCACTAACTGTTTCCCAGGAATATACAAAGAAAACATTTTGCATTCAGTGAGGTCGTACATAGACCAGACTTTTCTGTCGTAGTGTTTGGAGTTGATACTGGAAGTCAAACTATTGATCAAATCAATGGTGAGTCCATCATTGTACAGAATCACTATCACTGTACAGAACTATGTTCTGTAAGAGCAGTCAGCTAAGATCACTAGTGCACTCGGTCATGGCCAAGAGCACATGCTACGAGATACTCAGGGTCATAACATTTTGCTTACAGGTTCTGCCGACTATTAAGCCCCACCTACCTTCACAAGATGTCCAGAAAACCCCGTCGAATATCTGGTGACGCACCAAGAGTCATCATAAAAACCCATTGACTGACTCTGGTTATCCCAAGCAAGTGGAAGTTTACAATCTCTTGTTCCCTTAAGGTACTGCTAGACTCCTTTCGGGGCATTCCAGTGAAGTTCACGTGGTTGTGCATTGTTGTACGAAAAATTGATAATGGCACGACTCAAGGCCAGGCACGCGCTGGAAACCAAATATAATAATGACCGTATAACGAAGTGATATTTTATGTCACTCAATAGTAAATAACCACATTTGTTAATAATCTGTATGGCGAGGGATGGTACGCCAACAGGCTTACAACCAGACATTTCAAAAACTTCAAGATAACACATTTGTGACACACAAATGCCCTTGAATATGGATTCCAAGAGCAGACCAAGATACAGTGTATTAATAGTTTCCACGAGGACGAGGTGCACTTATATGCGTCATCAATCAAAAGGTCAGGGCCACAGACGCACATCATCAATGTGTATTCCCATGGTGACGAAATTGCCCCCAA
Organism: Lithobius niger; assembly: GCA_023313725.1. Taxonomy (NCBI): domain Eukaryota; kingdom Metazoa; phylum Arthropoda; class Chilopoda; order Lithobiomorpha; family Lithobiidae; genus Lithobius; species Lithobius niger. Next base: position 70,282 of record JAHWFP010250627.1, read on the forward strand.
CGTGCAAGGGTCCCCATTTGCTCTTTTTGTCTTAAGATATCCTGCAGGGGGCTGCAAAAAATTTGGCTGCCAGTTTTTCCATTCAAATAAGCGGTCTGCATTTAAGCAGTGTAGAAATGATACCCTCTCGTGGTCGTAAGGATGAACAATAAGCACAAAGCAGGGAGTCTAATAACAGGTGACGAAATTTTGCTAAACTCGACTCCAGATCTTGAACAGTTCCCAGTTTGCTACGAGTCTATCCCTACGTTTTTGGACTATGTTTTTGGACGGTCTTTGTTAAAAGTCTTTGCATGTTCCAACTTGCTGTTCATGACTTTGACATTTGGGGGTGTATCTACCACCTCCGACACATGCATAGCTTCGAGGGAATCATACTATTCCTTCGTAGCATGATCCCAAAGGCAGATTCTGGATCCTTCTGGGTCTCTGCAAAAGTGGTACACAGAGTACACATCACAAAAATAAAGGGTTGGCATTTTTCTCACTCGGTGTCTAAAAATCTTCTTCGCCAATCGCTAATGCTCCTCATGTGACCCTGCACGGACAGACACCAATTATATGGGACATAATAAGGCCACAAATTCAAACCTTAAGGCTAAGTTTATGGTGATGGGGCATCAACCAATCATGGTTTCACAATTTATACACAGGTCGTCCTCAAAGAGTCCAGGAGGAGCGTATGATGGAAGGATTACGACACTAAGATAGTTAGTGAGACAAGACGGGATGACTGGAGTGGAATTTAAAGGAGAAAAAAGGTTAACGTGAGAAGGTGGCTTATATTGGTGCACCCGTCTCGTAAAAGGTGCCCAGACTCAGATAGGGAGGTTGTGCATAGCCATAGGGGTTTTCATATGGCTGTAAAGTGGTCAGGTATGCCCCCTAGGTCAGGTATGTTAGCTTGGAAGTGGAACTTTACATATGGTTGGGAATGGAAGCATCAATGGATACCCCCTGTACTTGACACACGGGAAATGCGGTATCTGAGCCAAAGAAACATGTGGCTACCATCCCTCCCCTTCAGTATACTGCTGTATTGCTAGGGTAAAGATCCTCTACTCCTGCAAAGGCCTGAAAAAACACATCCTCTACATGAAGTAAGTTATGAAAAGCCTCACCATGATCGTCAATTCTAATAGAGGGATGAGGTAAAGGCAAGGACTAAAAAACGTGACCTAAGGGTTCAAGCGAGTGTGCCACATGACTCCAAAGGGCACTAGAACGGATGGGGTCTACACGATCCACAATATAATGTACAATCAGGGTTAACGACCTCCGTTTGACCTGCAAGATGGTTAGGTTAGATAACGTTACAATTGGGGCTTCCTTGGTCAGTAAAGTCAGTGAAAATACAAGAAATATGACTGGGTTGGTTCCTGTTTCGGTATTCAACAATTATTGCTCTCCAAGGCATTTCCAGTCCGCAGATTGAAGAACATCGGGTGGCATGCTATCACACAGGGCATATATAAATAAAACGTCAGTTTGACCTTGGGTACGGGCCAGCTCTAATTCTCTAGTTACACTTATGCCCAGTAGATCACATCTTCGGTCTATTTATAACTTAACGTCAGAAAGTTGATTGTTTTTTAGTCCAAACGTGCTTAGTCTATGCGGCCTCAATCCTTCAGTACCTTCCTAAACGACCAAACAGAGCGAACCAAACGCACCACTGTTGGTGACAGTTTGGCTCATTCCCTGCTAATATCCGTGTTGATGCGGCTTGATTGACGTCAACATCGTCAGCGATGAATCTCTTTCGTCAAAACTGTTTCCTCGCGCATGCTCAAACCTCCCTCCCTGAGAAGGTTCGTAATTTGGCTTTGCTCTTGCCTGGTCACATCTATTATCCAATCCTGGTCAAATCCATTAGCCAGTTCTGGTCGCGTTGAAGGTATGATGTATCGAATACTCTGCTGATCTTGTTGAGCTGTATTGCAGTGTAGGAAGGTACTGAACGGCTGACGCAACATTACTGCGCACACGCTACGTCAAGTTTGGAGCCAAACTGTCTCTAAAAGTGGTGCGTTCTGTTCGCGCTGTTTCGTGCTTTAGGAAGGTACGGCTTGACTTATATGTACGCCCTGTACTTTTCGGTTGGAGTTTAAGCCGTCGTTAAAAAGCCTTGACACTAAGAGAAGGTTTTTTGCTGCTGTGGCTATCTCGACGATATTCTTCAAGATAACAGGTGGACCCAAACTCCGGCCTAAGCTGTCAAAACTGGTGACTCATATGTTGCTGATGAATAATCCTACTGCGCTGACACCTTAGAAGGCCAGTGCAATAATGACATGTGGACAATAAGATCTTGTTATAAGACTGGTGACAGAGATAAATGTCCACATATCATTGTGACCTCCGGAATACTCTTAAACACCCTTGTGTCAAACACTTCACCCTTAAACACCCTTGTGTTAAACACTTCACCCATGACTCCAGGATATCATTGACTAGTTTAAGATCTTGTTATAAGACTGATGACAGAGATAAAACTAATCAATGATGTCCTGTAGTCATGGGTGAAATGTTTGACATGGGTGGTTAAGAGTATTCCAGGGGTCATTGGTCTTATTTTCTAATACTTATGATAGATAGGCAATATCGGGAGAGTCTTTAGGCTTAGTTCCTAGGTCGCATACCCTATCAGTCTGGCATAGAAATGCCACATCATCTGAATTGGGTGCAGATTGTGCTTTGTTCAATGGAGTCGTAATTAGGTTGGCTGTTTCATTTCATGGGGCATTTGATGGCTCCAGGTTGCTGGCCATAGGCTACCGGTGCTGTAGTATGATGCTGCACACTTTCGTTATGCTGGGGGTGTACATTGTTGGTGCAGCACAAACTCAAATGTCCAAACCTAAAGCATGACATGCAGCTTGGGCCATAAAGGTAAGTGCCAGGATCGACCACACACTGGCCAAACATTGAATCTACGTCACACTGGTGAAATACGTGATCATTACTTTTGTAGAGCACGCAAAAGGGCTCAGTACGTCTGTAAGTATTGCAATTTACACCGGGTGCTGCTGGTCGACTGGAGTCACGTTGATTAGCCAATTCAGTGATAAGAGATACATGATGGAGATCACGATAACCATTGTGTGCATATCTGAAAGTCGAAGTGTAGTAAGTCATAGGGGAAGGGGGAAATTGAGATTTAATGGCGCATCGACACCTAGGTCATTAGCGCCAACCTCAGTCACAGTGCAGTGGTCCGGGTTGCCACTGTGTCACACATTACAGAGATATTACATATACGAACCCCAGAGTCTAAATCTTGTCATACATCTGTACCTCCTACAAAAATTGGAAAACACTGGACAGGAGGACAGACTTATCGCCCAAACGACGTGCAATGTCATGCGGAAGATGGAAACGACGACGAACACCAGCAAGATGGCTACAATCAACAAGGAAGTGCCGGACCGTAAGCGGCCTTCGACGCCAATGGCATTCAGGAGGGTCAACCCCCCTCAAAAAAAAAAACAGAGTAAGTCGAGTGTGACCAATGCGCAAACGGGCTAATACCACCTCTTCACGGCGACTGTGGCAACATGCCGAGTGCCATTCCTCGACAGCGCCTTTAATAGCTCGCAATTTATTGCCGTCCTGTTTGTCCCACAAGGTTTGCCAAAAAGCGTTTAACCTCAGACGTAGAGGTGGAAAGGCGTCTGAGGAAACAAGGCTTAGATCCTTTTCGAGAAAACCAGAAAGGGCTCCTTTCACAGCAGAATCAGCGTGCTCATTCCCACCAATCCCAACATGGCCCGGGATCCAGTAGGAAAGCACGGTTTTTCCGCTGACCAGGCAAGCAGGAAAGCAAAGCTGGAAGACGTTGTGTCAAGGGGTTCCGAGGGTTGTAATTCGCCGAGGACTCCAGGGCACACATAGTAAGTCATGGTGGGATACGTCAGCGAGTTTATCGATGGTAGGGGCGTATGAGGATTGTGATGTTGAAACGAATAGGGGGAATGCAGGTTTGCAGGTGACTGTAGGCCAAGGCAGCGTAGTGCAGTGGTTAAATGATGGAATTATTTCACCCACATGGGTTCTTTTTTAGTTGTGAGCATTTCACACAGTCAATCAGTTCCACTTGTACAAGTCTAACATCAGACTCTTCCACTACGTCGGACAGTTTCCTTCGCTATCATGAAACTTGGTCTGTTTATCTCTCGGATAACCCACACACATAGGCATCCGCTTCCATGGGTTTCAGCTTCCTCACACTCATGCATCAGCTTCCATCACGATTATATTGCCCAGAAGGAACCATCCTCGTCGTATGCAGCTGACCAGATCCTCTGTAGGACCACTAGATATGTCAACGAGCTCCCCAGATTATACATTTGGGGGAAGTGGTCTTAATGCTCGATATCTGTCAATAACCTTTCCCAAATTGGTCTTGCAAGCTGGACGTTTTGGAATTGCATGAACAATTCAGGAGGCATGGTACGGATGAGAATAAGCCTACACTCATTGTTTTGTTGATTCCTCTCAGCTGTTTCTTGTGGAGTGGCAATGGTGGGATCGAGGGGATTCCATTCTGGGGCGCTCCACTTCTTTTCATTGGCAAGGCATTGAAATTGGGCGTGTCAATAATGATACGTTTTAGGTCCTGTAAGAGTCAACATTACTGTATAGGTTTTTGACACAGGGGCGTACTGTTGTCTTATCTGGAAGATGGGCGAACCTTGCGGAAACATCTAAGGATCTGTCGTAGTGAATTAGCTGTAGTTCAGTGAGGCTATAGTGATGGTATGGGGATCCACTTGGTTCGCATATCGTGGGTGAGTGGGCTGCTACACAAGTACGTTCGTTAATCAGTAGAATTCTTGAGAATTCGTAGGGGTTAGTTCGCTTTTCCTGCTACCATTATGTGTTGGACCTTCTGGCATAGCATAACAGAGGTTCCAGGTAGCTGAGCATTGGAGCCATTCCATGGACCTTTTGGATGGCAGGGAGTCCCGACGAAGTGATCATCCGTGTTGCTCGGCTCCAGTCTCCTCTACCATTAGAGGCAGTCTGTGAATCTACGGCGTCCACCACTGAAGTGTAACAACTCACTGATATGGTCCAACAAATCATTCTTGTTTAGTCAGGGATAAAGTTAGTCACATGGCGTGGGAATTTAGAGTAACCAAGTCGCCACTCTGTGATGGTAACTGGGCTCCTCCCTGCTCTCAGAATCCACTCATTATCAATCAGTAATCAAAGTCCTAAATACTCAATAAGGCTCTTAATACTCATGTACGGCAGAACATGGATGGATGCAGGTGCATTGACGAGGCAACTCGGTGTCAAATAGACAGAAATCTCCATGAGTTAAACTGTACTCACCATTCATTGGGACCACAAATAAGATGGAATCGTGTTGAGGGATACACCAGAAACAAACATTTGCAACACAGCAGGAGGAAGAGAGAGTCACAGTCGGTGAGAGAGAGAGGGAAGGAGGAAGTATCACACGACAGGGTGGGCAAGCAAAAAAAGAACAGGCCTGAACAATTACATGACAACAGAGACTATTCACGTTAAATATGAGTACAATGGTGAGTCATATACCACCATTGTAGTCAAACTACAATGTATAAGTGAAAGGCAGGAAGAAAAAACAGAAAGGAAAATCACAATGACAGTATTCGCAACGATCACGTCATACATTGGCGTTGCAACAATACGTTTCCCAGTAGCATACCAACAACAGGAAGGGGTTAGAGCACAATGGGCAGACAAGACAAAGGAACAAACTGGGGACGGAGTGCCAATAAGTTGAAGAGGTTGTACGCCTCCACATATTTTATGTGTACTGTACTGGCTTTTATTTTTAATCACTGTTTAAGGAAGATATTTACTAGATCTCATGAACCTTGCTTATAACCTATGCGCTTTTATTGTATATTGGTGATTGTGATGTTAACTAATATTGTTTAAGGTTTTAATAATTTAAAAAGTTTGGTCTGTACATCTTCAATTATAACCGGTCCAGGAAGATGTTGCTCCAAATCTACTTTAAAATGCCACAAATCTTACGTTTTTATTCTCATCTGCTTCCAGTTTTCGCAAACTCAAGTTTTAGGAATTTTACTAGGCCTACATACACAATGGACCAGAACAAATATCATGCATATTTCTAACCGATTCATATAAGAAACATGCACCATTAGTGATAATAATATCGGTCAGTCCCTACAAAGCAGCATAAATTATGTAAACGTACTGTACTTCAAAAATAAACTAAGCAACAAAAATCATGCACTGCTTCAGAGTAACGTTGACTATGCTTGGGTTCTCGGTTTCGTCACCTAATCAATTAAGACGAAAGGCACGCAGGTTTTTAAACGTCAGTGAGTTACATTTTTAGGTTTAGACGTAAAATATGTGTTTATGATGTCTTGAATGAAAATAAAAGAGAAATTTTAGCCATTAAGAGTTCTTCAAATTTTATGTGCATTCGCCTAATGAGGTACCATCAGGGCTAATAAAAGGCTAAACAAAACATTAAAAAATTAACTGAACAAAAAACGGCTTCGCCGTTTAGAAAAAGGATTAGAGCTCGTATGCCCATACTCACAGCTGTCAAGGAACACGAATAAAAACGGATTAGAGTTCACTCGAACGCAACGAACT
>JAHWFP010250627.1:77011-96872 GCA_023313725.1 Lithobius niger
TAATGTTTGTGCATGTGCATGCATTTGATTTGTGTATTATACTGGCTTTTTCAAAATTTGTCTGCGTTTTACATTTTAAGCCTGATTCTTATGAGTGGCTATATGTGTATTTTGTGTGTAGGCTGGCATCTGACAATCCTTGTTCCCTGGAATTGGAGTTCAAATTATAGTTCGTTGCGTTCGAGTGAACTCTAATCCGTTTTTATTCGTGTTCCTTGACAGCTGTGAGTATGGGCATACGAGCTCTAATCCTTTTTTCTAAACGGCGAAGCCATTTTTTTGTTCAGTCAATTTGTTGGCTTTTTTGTCTTCATTTTTATTGTAATAGCTACGGTGTGGTCTATCATGTGTACGGTATGTCCACTGTACACCCAATTTTGTTTGCGAAAAAACGAAACATTAGAAATGCGTATTTCTGTTCAGGTTCTGCCCATGCTTTTTTCCATGTTTGTTATTTGATGGTAACACACTAGCGTGTTTGTAGAGTATCAACTGATGGATAGTTGATTCTACATTGTGGCAAGCATATCAAATAAAAGGGAAAACAAAACATTAAAAAATAAATACACTCTCCCACGTTCTGCATACATAAAAATGCAGAACAATCAACACCCATCATTCATCTTCTCAACACTGCATAACATTAACTGCCAAAACAACAGCAATGCCTCCCTCTGGTGTTAACCACCAAAACCAACAAACATCATTGACTGGCCAAGTGGCGCCATCTACACTTCATTCCACATTATGTTTGCAGGAAATTGACTGCATGATGCCATGTTTCCTTCTACGAGTGAAAAAACACGTCTACGCAGTACTGTTTCAGTCTACAAGTAGGATATTTACGTGTTTTTAGCACTTGTAGTAGAAGGAAACAAGGCGTCATACAGTCAGTTTCCTGCAGACATAATGTGGAACAAACTATATGACTAAGGCAATGGACAAACAGCAAAAGCCATAAAAAAAAGAAGAAATGAAACGCCAGTTACATTTTCCAAATACCAATTTATTTTCCTGTAGACGTTTGTTCATTTCCTTAGTCATAGATGGCGCCACTTGGTCTGTCAATGTTCTTTGTTGGTTTTGGTGGTTCCCGCTAGAGGGAGGCATTGTTGTGGTAGTGGGAAAACACTGGTTTTGAAGTTTAGCAGTTATGCACTTGACAAGATGAATAGTGGGTGTTTATTGGGGAGGGGGGGGGGAGATGAGGCTTAATGGCGCGTCGACAGCCTGGTCATTAGCGCCAACCTCAGTCACAGTGCAGTGGTCCGGGTTGCCACAGTGCCGGGGTGTTTATTGTTCACTTGTTTGGTATGTATGCAGAATGCGGGAGAGTGAGTTATTTTTTTAATGCTTTTGAAAAATGTTTATTTTGTTTTGTTTTCACTTTGAAAAAACCCTGATGATGCTTTAGGAACCATTCATAAAGTACGTCACGCTCGGAGAGGAGGGAGGTGAATCAGCCCACTGTGACAAAACGTGACATGGGAGAGGGGGGGGGGGGGAGGGTTATCAAAAATGTGACGTCACACTTTCATATTTCTATACACCTTTTTTTTATTTGTGTGTGAAAAAATTTTAATACTTTTACTGTACATATATAAATGACGTACTTACAAAGTCAGAAAAGTAAGGGACTGTAAAACTGCTTCTGTTTGAACCCGTCATCATTCTTGATGTTGAGTGGAATACAAAGGAGTTCTCATTTCGAGTGTTTAGTTGGGAAATAAATAGACATAAATCGCTGGAAATAATATGAAGGAAAACTGAAAATTAGCCAATAGCAAAAATCATACACTAGAAATAACGTAGTTCAGTAAGCCACCTTTATGCACTTAGGTTTCGTCGGAGTGGCATGACCCGGATTCGAACCGGCTACCCAGTTCGCCTCCAGATAGCACCTTAATAGCATAGCACCTTAATCGCTACGGCCACATCCTCCACTGGCATAAAGATAACTCACTGAACCCGTTATTAAGGGATTTGTCTTCCCTCTCCATTGTCTATGGCCGAGTGAATTTCGGTCGAATTTCGGTTGTGACCTTAATAACGGGTTCAGTGAGTTATCGTTATGCCAGTGGAGGATATGGCCATAGCGATTAAGGCGCTGTGCAAGTGATCTGGGGACGAACTGGGTAACTGGTTCGAAACCGGGTCATACCACTCCGACGAGACGTAAGTGCATAAAGGTGGCTTACTGAACTACGTTATTTCTAGTGTATGATTTTCGCTATTGGCTAATTTTCAATTTTCCTTAACTTGGTTGGGAAAGACAAGAATTGAAGGTTTTCTCTTTTACTTTTTTTTTTCATCCACAATACGACCTGTTTGTTGCTAGTGCCTAGGTGGTCAGAAATGGTGGAAATGACAGTGACACAAGCCTCAAAACACTCCTAAACTGACGAGCGACCTAGCCAATTCTAACAACGCTTTCCTAAAGTGTGCGTTGACTCGGAGAAGTCACCATCTGATGTTGTAGCATTGGTTGTGGCGAGCTTAGGGCTCAATGTTTCGCAGAGGTGTACCACAATATCGACCGGGTCTTGGAAGAAATAAAGCCATACGACTTGGTAGTGTCGTATTGCCGATGAAATCACTGATGATTTGGCTGATTTGTACTGTTGCTGCGTCTGTAGGTTACAGCCTGAAAGAATGCCAGCTGATATGCTGCTTCTCTTTCCTTATAAAAGTTCGTGAGTGGCAGAGTTACAAGTTAAAAACGTGACAAGATTTTAGGTATTTGCTAGTAGCAAAATTGTCATTCTCCGTCCCGAGATAACCTTAGCAATTATGTCCTATTTCCTATTTCCTTTTTCCTCTTCCTGGTCTAGCTGGTCGTTTTTAACTCATGGCAGAAAACAAATCTGTTTTTAAGAATTCTGTGCAGGCCCTATAAAATTGCATTTCCAGAAAAAAATTTTCAGAGGAGGGGGGGGGGGGCGAGTTCGATGTGACATACATTCTTAGGGGTACGTGTGACAAAATGTGACATGCGGGAGGGAGGGGGTCAAAATTGGCTATAAATAGCGTGACATACTTTATGAACGGTCCCTTATTAGACGAAGGCGCTTGGCAACATTAAAGTTGAAGGTGGATTAATGGCTATAACTTCTTTTTCAGTTTAGATGTAATTTTAACCCCTTGGAGACCAGCATCCAAACACAAGCCCGCGCACGCCGAACCAGCAGCTCTTGAGGGCTAACAGACTAGAATACAAATGCTACAAACGCATGTTCGTACCTGGTTGCAAAGGGTTAAAGATTAAAGTTCTATGTCATTGATAATAGGTGACAAACTGGAAGGTTGGGTTTTGTTCCGCGTCACGTCAATCTGACAAAATTCAAGCGGTAAGCTTCCTTCACAATTGTTGCATGATTTACGCTGTTTGGCGTCTTTCCAAATTTCTGCCACTTAACATTTCTGTACCGTTATACGATATTTTCTAGGGTTATGACGGGGCTCAAACTGAAGTCCAAACCTGACACAACAAAACTATTTATATGCTATAGGGCAGTGACACGACGTAGTATTATTGTGTATAACTCTATGGTGGAGCCAGTAACTGGGTTAGCTGCAAGGAGCACTGGAGGGAGAAAGGAAGATCGTCTTATTGAAGCCAATGCTGTTAGACTGGATTTCATAAGCCTATAACGCGCGATTTTTGTTGTTGGAGAAAACAAAGTTTTTTAAGCCTAAGAAATTCGCTCTCAAAGCACTGTCTTGACTAGAAGTTCCGTTTTTTCCGTTACATTTTAATCTAGTGCACCTTGCAGCTATTACCTCCAAATGGTGTCTCGTAGCCAATATGACGTCACTTGACGCTGCTCTATATCATTTTTTGTGTGAATTTACTAAAGAGTGTATCCAACACGTTTTAGAATTTGTTGAATATTATTCAGAAAGATTTTTTTCCCTCGCATGTCACTGTAATGCCGTTTGCTTCCATGAATACGTTCGTGGTTTTATTCATAATTTTCAAATTGTTCTTGCTGTCCTTCGTCATGAGACTGCGTTCTCAATTCACTGTTTCAGAGGAAACTGAAAGGTGAACCATGTTTAAAGTCAACCAAAGTCACGTTTGTTTTGGATGCGTCTTCATCAGGAGAAATTGGAGTTTAACAGCATTTAAATGACAAGCTTTGATTTACGTGTGAAACTGTTTTAATACGCACATTTACGGTTCAAATAATGATCTTCTAGTATCTGCACATTCAATTAACTTATCCAACATATTATTGGGAAATAATTTCATTCGTTTTTAAGGTTAACACATTACGATTATTTCAGGTCCGACGAAGATACACGAACTGGATCTTCGCTTGCTCTGCCCACCTATTCACCATCTCATCCTAAAATATAACAAAAAATTGGTGAGAATTATTACTATGATTTTTTTGTATGCAGGTCTGTCCGAAGGTTCCTTTGGCAATCAACTACACTGCACACACAAAAGTGTGACTTTACACAACTTTCTTGTGTCAGCCAGGCTGCCACATAATTATTGTGTTACTTTACACGAAATCTGGAAAAATACAGAGTGTGTATTACACAGGATATTCGAGCAAGTAAACATAAGACGAAAGATGCACATGGGAAGAGAGCAAAGTCTTCAAATTTTTTAGTAACAGAAATTTTTGCTTCCCCTCCCCCAATAATTCGTCTTGTAAACGCCCATGTGTGCAATGACATCAGAAATATATGTGAAAGGCGTCAAAAAAATTGCTTTAATTAAAAACATTTTGTTGTAGTATGAAATTACACAAATTAGCCGTGTATAGTGAAAATATTATTCGCCTGAATTGCTGCTATCGTCATATTTAACACCAATATTTGTAATGTTACACATCTTTCCTGTGCTATGTCGCTGTAATAAGAACATTTTCCGCTATGAACGCTGCTGTCGCTTTATTTCCCAGTATTATGTGTAACGTTGCATTCATTTTACATGATATTTCTCTGTATTTACAATATTTCCCGCTAGGATCGCTGTTGTTCTGTCATTTCAAGTCATTTTGTGTAATGTTACGCAACATTGAAGTGTAACGTTTCTTTCTGCCGTCCATTAGCGAAGTCACTCGTAAAATAGAAGTTTAGCTACACATTGAGTATTCATATAATTTTATTTTTACAGTGTAGAGTTCATAATTTTAACGTAAGATCTAAAGGGTAAATGAACCCCCGTAGAAAAAAAAATTAAGCAAATTTTAATGCACATCAAGAATTCCATGGTAAAATAATTTTTTTATTGTTTCTTTTTCTAACCTTACGTTATCGATCTGAAGCAGAATTACGCCTTTCATACGACCCGGCTCAATTTTGTGTCTTGCTAGATATTAAGTAGCAGAAGTAAATTTAATAAGGGGAAGGGGGCATTCTGGGTGGTTCTTATTGGGAAACCTGCGATCATGATAAGAGAATGTCTAACGTTTCACAGAACATATCCCATGGATGCTGCTGTGGGGAGGGGGGCGGGGGGGATTGAGGGTTAAGGTAAATTGATATAGCCCTATGTTATAGTTAACATGGAGAAAATCAGACATATTCATGTTCCTTTTTCTCAGAAATGGTAGCAGATAGAACTTTGAAATTTTTTGTAGTGTTACCATGCGTCTTTCTAAAGATGTTGAACTAGATTCATACATTTTTGGTGAATAGTTTTTCAGAAATAAAATAATGAACTTCGATAAAAATTTAATTAATGTCGCTCTATTAGTAACATAGTCACCAAAACCAGTAAGTTAGTCTAAATATCATAAACCTGGTAGTGTACGTCCATAACAACCCCGTGAACATTCCTACCAAAAATCATAACAGTCTGACCAATAGTTTTGGAGAAAAAAGAACGTAAAAAATTATGCTTATCGGCAAACGGCGATAGAACTTCAGCGCAACACATACAATTGAAGGAGTCGAATTGTCTAAAAACTGCTTTATTGGTAATTTAAATGTAAAATTTAAAGTTTTGTTTTAATTGTTAGAGTGTGGGCCCTAATACATGTCTAAATAATAAAAAAAAATTGAAACTTTTGCTCCACACCCCCCTCCCCCCACACTTACCTTTATGGAGCGTCCACAGCTAGGTCATTAGCACCAACCTCAGTCACTGCAGTAGCCCGGGTTGCCACTGCTGCTATGGCCTGGTAATGGTAGTATACCAGAATGGTAGTATCTTTATTATGACAGAGACTATGTATGTCAGGTTCTGTCGCGAGTCAGTTGCCACGTGTAGCTAAAAAAAAAAAAATATTTCTCCAGAGTCAGCTAATCCGTATCCTACCGCGTTTTGCTTGTTAATTAGTTTTTGCCCATTTTGATAAAAAGTAATGCATGAGACAGCAAGACAAACTTCGCCCGTGGTCTCACACGCTGGCAGTTCTTCTGCTTTTAAAAAAGCGCAAAGCCGACTCGAACAAGCCGTATCAGTATATCGCTCAGCGGTAGGACCTCGGCCTTTGGTTTCCAAGGTCGTGGGTTCGATTCCCCGCCCAAGCAATATGACAAAAGGCAACGTAAATAGCTTTTGCATCTGTGTTTATTTAGCAAACTCAAAACTGGTATCGAACTAACAGGCAAATCTCATTAGAGTTTCCCGTACTATTCTTAAAGATCGACCGGATCAAGCTATATAAAGATTTAAATGTTGTAATATTTTTTTTTTTTTTTTTTTTTTTTTGGTGTGCTTTTTAAGAAAGTGATGCTATGGCAAAAGTTTTTGTGTTGGTATCCTTTCCTGTTTTTATACTTCTAACATGCTTTAAATGCTTTTTTTTTAACAAAATATTTCTGCTTTAGAGAAAAGTACAAGCATAATGGAAGGCCCAATTTAAGCAGTAGTTTCTATACTGTCTTGTATTGTTATCATTTTTTTTCTAGGGTGTGAGCGTGGCTTGTACCAATTCCACTTTTGACGCTGTATTTCATTAATGCTATCAATTATTTACAGATGCATAAAGTACCAACCGAAGAGCCGTTAGAAGATACAGAAATGACTGGATTAGAACAAAAAAATGAAAATACATAATTATTTTTTTAAATAAAATTAAATAAACAGTATATTTTTTTCCACTCTCGTATGTTAAAATTGCTGCCGAAAATATGGCACAAACAACTGCAATAATATAATTTTTTGGAGCCTGAACATGATGAAACCTAGTGCCTACTGAAGGTTAAGAAATGAAAGTACGCAGTAAGAATATAAACAACGTTTAGGCACTACAGTAGGCTAATGACCATCGGCCATAGCAATCGGATAACCTGGATTTCATTGCGTCTATATGGCCTAAGGGTGGCCCGCACACCGAATTAGACAAATGTATCACGACGAAACGTTGCGAGACAAACCGTGCATCTGGTGAAGAGAGTCCACAAGTCGTCCAGCGACTGCAATGAAGACCAGTGTTAGGGTGGCCACACACCTAATTAGACAAATGTATCACGACGAAACGTTGCGACACAAACCGTGCATCTGGTGAATAGAGCCCACAAGTCGTCCATCGACTGCAATGAAGACCAGGGTTAGGGTGGGCCACACACCTAATTAGACAAATGTATCACGACGAAACGATGCGAGACAAAACGTCACATCTGGTGGAGAGACCCCACCAAACGTAACTATATAAAAGAAGCTTCGTTTTGTTGTCGTGAGACGCCTAAATACGTGTCGTGACAGTGTCTCATTCTGTGTGTGGCGCTCAACTCGTTGCTATGGTTTTGGAGACGTCTGCTACACGTTGAGATAGGTTACGACAAAATGTTTTGTTGTACGACTAAACGTCTAATTTGGTGTGCGGCCACCCTAACACTGGTATTCAGTGCAGTCGCTGGACGCTATACGACGGGTATTTAGCTATTGAATGCTAAGTTGTTCTGTAACTGTCACAGTAAATCGTGGATGAGACGTGTCTCTGTATTACAGCGGCAACCTTAACAAGTGAAACTTATCAACCACTCAGGATTAAATTTATTGAATTTGTTTCCCCAGCGCTAAATTTGATGTGTAAAAATTTTTTTTTTTTAATTCGTTCCCCCCGCCCCCTCCCCCTTCATGGACGCATGTTTTATGGTCTTTAATTGTGTCAAGGTATCTCATTACATTGAGTGATTAACTTGATTTTTTTAATCACCGGTGTTGGTTCAGGTAAATTCTGAAGTAGGATTATTCTACTACATACAGCCTAAGTGGAGAAATAATACTTTTCATGAATAATTAATTGCCAAGGTTTTCGTGAATAATTACCACTGGTCTTGGGCATGGTGTCTTGAGAGATTTTTTTGTGCCTAATATTAACCTACCATCATGATCCTAGCGTGGTTTCATAACTCCAGTACCGAATCAGTCTCAAAATATTTCAAAGGTACGGCTGCAGATCTTAGTCACGAGATTTCTTCTCTTCCCCCCCCCTTCCCCCTCCATACAAAAAAAATATGTGCATTGAGAAATGTGTTCTGTGCTAACATCAACTTACCATCATGACCCTACTTTGGCTTCATAACTACTGTACCCTGATCAGCCACACACAAAATGTCAGAGAGATAACTGCAGTAGTTTAGTCACGACCACTTCTTCCCCCCCCCCCATCCCCCAAAAATATGTGCCTCTTTTTTTATAGGGTTGAAATTGCATCGAGAATTTTTTCTCTGCGTAATATCAAATTAACATCATGATCCGAGTTTGATTTCATAACTACAGTGCCTTGTTCAGCCTCAAAAAATTTCAAAAACATAGCTGCAATAGTTTAGTCAAAACTTGACAAGTAGGCGAGCACATTTGCCCCTTGAAATTGAAAATTTTAGAAAAAAATGTAACTTTTTTAGGGTTGAACCCGATCTTTAGACAGAGGATGTGGTTTATGTTACTTGTAACACTTAATACATATGCAAGGTAGGCTTATTGTGTGCGCAGTGTATCTTGAGTCCTGGAAGTATTTTGTGAGCGGCTACGTCTTCCTGGACGGGGTGGCTTTAATCGATGGCCGCCATTGTTTTTGTAACCATCTTGGATATCAACAAGGCACTCTGCTACTGAAAACGTACGGTCGATTATCTGTGTTCGTTCTGCGGAGAACTCAAGATAGGCCGCGTACACTGTAATATATTTGATTGGAACCCGAAGTCATTCTTTTATATTCTGGGTGTGAAATTTGAGATCCCGGGTCTTTGGGAACTTTTGGTGTTGAGCGTAACATTGAGAACTACCAGGAGCATATAAACGGGACTGTTCGGAAAAAGGAGCGTTAAACTGTATTCAGTCTACGTGTACTATAGAAAACATCCACCTGATAATAATTTTAAAAATGGCGTTATATTCAGGTTCAAATTTTTGTTCCTTCCACAAAACGCGCACCACGCTCGACTTATACTGACTAATGAATAAAAAGTTACAAGTGGGTAAGATGTAGTACATGCAAACATAGCAAATGCAGCCGTTTCGAGTCAGAATATGACTATCAAGCACTAGGCTAAAAGTCAAAGCTACGGATTTGCAGGAAGTATAACGTCTGTATGGTTTCCTATTGCCAGGTTTTGTTCTGGATTAGGTCCAATTTTAGTATTTTAAAAAAATGTATACTTTTGATTTGCTTTGTGGGTTTTCCCCAAAGTTATTCGTGAAATTTGTCGTTTAGTCTTGTGCAAAAAATTCCTTGATAAAGAGTTTTATTCTGGCATGAAACTATGCATTTAAAAGGTTTCCGTGTGCACTTTATTGTTCCGTCCGTAACTGTTTACCTCAAAGTTAAAGAAATACAAACAAGAAAAAGCTTGTTTAACCGTAAAATCAAATAAAACATAGGTAACAGGGCCAAGATTAATTCCACAATGGTTTGGCAATATACGCTGTTTGCAATGCTATTGCCGGGGGCTCCAGCTAGATCAGCTCACACGATGGCGCAAACCAGCAATTAAAGTAAGCGGCGGCGCCAAATTAGTATGG
The DNA here is from genome assembly GCA_023313725.1 of Lithobius niger. NCBI lineage: Eukaryota > Metazoa > Arthropoda > Chilopoda > Lithobiomorpha > Lithobiidae > Lithobius > Lithobius niger. Next base: position 86,943 of record JAHWFP010250627.1, read on the forward strand.
TGGTGAGAAGGGAAACGATACGTCAATTGCTTGTTTCTTGCTAGGATTTAAAACGTTTGTCTACAGAACAAATTCCTTTGAAGAAGATTCGTGCAACACTATAGGCTTAACGTCTGGATACGAGAAATCTCACGAAACGATCGGGAGTCGACAAAAAAGACGTTGATTTGGAGCCTCACTTTGCACCTGTTAGTTCTATGTATGTCCACAATTGCGGTAACATTGAAGTGCATGCACGCATCTGACAAACACTGTCAGTGTATTCTTTATTTATTTACGTTTTTTTGTTAATCCAAGATTTACACACGCTTAGGGGGACACGTGTTAATTTAACTGTAAACAGTTTTCGCCTCGCCATGATTTGATTGTCGAAAGTAATAGAACTGCCGAAATCACGAGACGGCAACTGTTGATTTAACAGTTGCCGTAGTCCAACAGTTTTTCGTGTGAGTTATGTGGTTAACTTTAAACACGTGGGGCTAAACGCGTCTTACTTTTGCTCTATTTATACTAATTAAAAGAATTAAACGTGTTTAATTCAATATTTCACAACTATTTGTTTGTTTGGCTTTTGGGCAGCTGAATATGGATGGCTTGCCTGCGTTACTTGTTGTTGCCTAGTAACCTATAACCGAGAATGCGAATGACGCGTTGCGTTGCGAACCTTGTTTTTAAATCGTTTTTAACAAATACTTCTGCTGGAGTAAACATTTTCTCACTTCATCATGTTATGAGAGGAACCATAAATTATCTTTCTTCATTGTTAAAATTATTTTATTTGTTTTACGTAGCCATAAAAACGTCTCGAAACGAGACCGTATCACATCATTCCCATTGAATTCAATGCTAATGCACCGATAAGCTCGATCCGATCGTGTTCGCAGCACGCTCTAGCGACAGGAACTGTCCCTGCCCCAAACTCGTAGCATAGAAATGCCAAACCATATGAAATATATATGGAAGCATCCTTGACAGGGCTCATTCTCACACCACAATGTGTATGTAATTCATTTGGTCGCCCACTGAATTTAAAAATGTGTGATGGTTCACGCGTTTTGCTGAGAATAGGCCACGTGTTTGCTGCAGTTGGCACGGCGGAAACGAAGCATAAGTGTAACAGCAGTAATAACCAATTAGGAAGCACTTGGTATCATGTCAGCGTTTTAGGAAAAGAAAACACTTCCTACACTTACTGGAATACGATTCCAAATGTCGTCACTGGACGGTTTGTTTACGACCCGACAAATCCAAAATGGGCGCCATCTTGAGAGTTAACTCCTTGCTGCGATACGCTTTTTTTTTCTACTGTTATTTAATAAAAAGAACTACAGTGTCCGCGGCCTGTCTTGAAATCCTGCAGGTATTTACGAGCGGCTACGTCTTCCTGGAAGGGGCGGCTTTAGTCGACGGCAGCCATTGTCTTTGTAACCATCTTGGATATTAACAAGGCACTCTGCTACCAAAAACATACAATTGATTATCTGTGTCGTTCTGGGGCGAACTCAAGACAGGCCGAGGACACTTTAGGTTATTCCTTTAAGCTTTATTAGGCCAGTGTAGTCTAAGAGGGAAGTACACTAAAACATCGAGGTTACTTTACAAATAGTCTTCGTGAGCGTGAAAATCTCACATAAGGGTGCGTTTTATACAACGATCTCGCAGTGCATTCTCGCAGCACGCAACTAGAAGTTAGGGCTCATTTACACAACGACTCGCCTTTGCATTCTCATAGCTAGAATTTAATCGCAGTAGCAAAGTTCTCGTTGTCATGGTAACAACGCTACCTGATTTAGCCAAATCCGATGTTGTTTGACTAAATGCTTTAAATCTGATAATCCGTAACAACAAGATAAAGAATTGCTCCTGACGAAATTTTTCCAGTCGATTCTGAACTCGCATTATTGACTGTTTTCGTTGCGAGTCGACATAGCTAAAACAGCCGCCATGTTGGAATTTCAGATGATTTCTAGCTTCTAGCAGCGAGAATGCAAAGGCGAGTCATTGCGTAAACGCGCCCTTATTTTGAGTTAGCACGGGTTTATGCAACGACAATTTTGTCGATCACTGGTTTTTACTTGGTCAATACTAAATCTGCTGGCTGCTTCTCTCGTTTACCGGAACATGTGACTTTCGAGTTTTCTATACGTAGTAACCATGGCAACAACGCGGACGCAGAACTTCTTCTCGTGCCTTGCGAAACGACGTACGATGCATGCGACATGACAGCGTCGATTTATGAGAAGAGAATAAGTTTTACTGCAGTTCATCACGGCGGACTGATTTCTCAATGCAAACATTTGATGGTTTGCTTTCGATTGGATAACCCAGAAATGGACGCCATGTTGGATTTTGAATTCTCGCTGCAAGAAGCTATTTATTCTACCGACGTTTGATCAGCGCCAGAAGCTGTTCTTTATACGAGAATAGCAAATTTTGGAACTGGCGTGAAGTAACAACAATGTTGAAGCAATGTTTAAAATTACTGCTGCACTTTGTTCTTTCTTCGTGTTGTTATTTAAAATACATTTTATTTGTTATGCTTTGCCACATTCATATAGTAGAAACAAGAAACTAATAGTAAATAATAATAATAAAAATAATAATAATAATAATAATAATAATAATATGGCTAATTAACCACAGAAAAAAAGAGATTGGGAGCACAGAGGGGCAATTTTTTGCCACTAACACTCGTCCCATGTTAAAACTAGGATATTACGATAAGTGGCGCTTTAGAAAATTTTGTAACGGTTGCTTGTAGAGTTGCTTTTTGAAGACAACAACTGAGCAGGCTGAAACAAGCCCCTCAGGAAGGGAGTTCCACACTGGTACTACCCGACAAGCAAAAAGTGTTTACGACAATCCAGTTTATAAGGCTGCATACATACGTAATTTCATTGCATGGCCACGCGTAGCAGTTAGTGGGTGTTTATCAAACAAAGGCAAGTCAACCGATAGAAATAAATAATGGTGGACTATCAAATGGCTTTTGTCGGGCGAGTAGGTCTCGTTGCATAAACGTGCCCATAGCGAAAGTGTAATTGCCATGGTAACACTGACACTCAGAGAGTTATAATTAGAGTAAATACGTGTAACTGTATCAATTCGCGGCAATAAACAAAGAAATACAAAGAATCCTACATTGTGAAGAGCTAAGGATAACAACTGAACGGCAATAATCACGAAAACACTGTCGTCGTGAGCTCAGGGATTGAATCCGGATCTCGGATTGAGTCTTCACTGCACTCCTCCTTTATGCTAGCTCTGCACTTTCAAGCTTTGCTTTATACCTGCCATAGGAATTAATGTCATGATTGTTAACTCTACCGCATGAATTAACTACACTAACGATAATTCGTGAAGAAAATAAGCAGTCATCTTGATAGCGTCGGATTGGTGAAGTAGTAATCCGGTGAATTTAAGGCTCAATACAAAGATCCTGACATCATGATAACTCATGACGATCGGACTATGGCCTCGGTCGATCTTTCACTCCTTGGAGTTTGTCAGAGAAAAAGTGGACCGAGAGCCATTTGTTAGCGGACCGTTGCAAAAGCAGAGCTACAGATTTATATAGGTTAAATCACAACTTTTATGTTGTGTGGCAGCCAAAATTTCCCGTTCAAACGAAAATTCTACTTTTTGTCTGTAGCAGATTTTGTTATTCAAATGCCTGAAATCAGCCCAAACTTCTTAACTGTAAAGACGTAGTCACCATGCTCGTATATATTTTATAAGGATAGGACGGACGTGGATGTTGTTGTCGTATCTTGGCTGGCGACAAATTAGCTTGTGTCGAAATAATTTTTATTCATAATTTGTGAGATGAATTCCATTCCACGTTTACCATATTCCGACAGCGACCTATATGTATTATGTACTTACTAGAGGAAGCCCGTCATAAAGTAAATTAAATTTACAGACCGTCTTCCTGGCTCCCCTTCCCCGATCCCGCCAACCTTGGACACTGGCTTAGAAACACTAATTCCCCACTCCCATTCATACTCCCAACTCCCATTTTCGGCCGCCCAACGTTAACCCTTTATCACTTATAATTTTTATTCAAATTTGTGAGAAGAATTCCATTCCACGTTTACCATATTCCAACAGCGACCTATATGTATTGTGTAATTATTGGTATATGATATTTTAATACTAGTGGAAGCCCGTGCTATGCACTGGGCCGGTCATGAATTACGTTTACGGACACATTTCCAGGGACATTTTTCCGGCACTCTTCCCGACGACTTTTCAGATTGATCGACCACTCATGCCTGCCTCCTGTTTGCGAGCGCATTTGCAATGCGGGCGCGAGGAGGGGAGAAGTGATTGTTCGGCCCGACGACTTGTCAGATTGAACCTTTATTGAGTTGATCGACGACTCATGCCTGCCTCCTCTTAAAGTTATGTTCTTAAAGTTCCATAAAAATATTCTAAGAACAAAGAAAATCTGCTACAACCGTTCATACACACGTTCTGTCCGAACAGAGTAGAACTATAAGCTAACCACCTGGTAGTAAGGGTTTAATGCTTACCAGCCTCCTACAAAATTTTACACCTAGACCCTGACTGTCAAAGCTTGTCCGTGTTCCTTCTAGGTTTTGACTTTTAGACCCTTACTCTAAACATTTAACGTTCCGTTTTTGTTTATTAATATAGATATGCCTCGATGCAGAGCTGTCTCCTAGACCCGAATTTAACAATCTTTACGTAAGAACTGAGATTTGTCGGCCGTTAATTGCCCCCTTAATTTTTGTCTCGGTTTGATGAAATTTGGACAAAAATCAATAAATTCAAGTAAAACTTCGATGGAAGAATTTCGTATTTTCGTATTTCACATAGCTGCCGAACCGAAAATTTCCTGCAGATGACAGCAAGTAAAATCCGAAAAATAACGCTTGTTATCCAAACTGTCGCTTGTTGGTATTAGCGATTAGCAGCTACAGGTCGGCCAATTTAATTTAGCCTTGGAAATCGTGTGGCTTTTTGAACCATCACTGCTGCATCCACGCAATGTGGCAACAAAATACGTAGAAAGCTTCGTTGCAAACCCCTTTGGGTTGTTTGCTGGCATTCTTCCAACGATGAGTATAGAGCAGTGACATTTGCCGCCATATTGGCACTAGTATGGGTTTTGGAGGGCATAACTACAAGGTGCACTACATAAAAATGGAGGGAAAAACAACGGAAGAGCGGATTACTTAGGCTTAAAATAACGTTGTTTTCTCCAACAACAAAAATCGCGCGTTTTATGTCTAAGAAATCACTCTTCACAGCATCGGCTTCAGTATGACGCCCTTCTGTTTCTATCTGCAGTGCCCCTTGCAGCTAACCCATTAAGGCTCCAGCATAGTTATATACAATAATACTACGTCGTGTCACTGCTCTATAAGCTACAGGACATGCCTGATGGGAAAAGCTATCCTTTCGTTACCAGGATAGCTTTTTCCTCGTTTTTCCAACGAATTTTTTTATTTTATTTTTTATATTTTTAAGATGATATTTATTCCAGGTTACATTAAAAAAAAAAAACCTTAGGCACAATGCTAATTTTCACCAAGCCAATTTTCAACAAGCTAGGTTGTATAGTCTCTCTGTAACTCATCCACATACTAATAATTCTAGCGCCAACTTAATTCAGTACTAATTGCCTATGTCTTACATGCACGTTTTCCTACATTTCTCAAACTAGAACTAAACCATTCAAGGCCGTTTTCAGTTGATGCCTGAATGTGCTTTTTTTTTAATATACGGTGGTGACGTCACGCTAACACATCCCAGTGCAAAAAGTGTAGTCGTTATATACGGTTAATCCAATACTTTTTTAATAACCCACACTTTTTCGATAATCTAACACTTTTGTGGGTTCTACGCCACCCCTAATCCACCATGACCAACTTTTCATATTAGACTACACAACACAAGTTGAGACAGCATACCCAACCAGCGTAAACAGGAGCATTTGTGATTGGCGACATTTTTCACGGGACCAACGCAGAAAAAAAATGTCGTAAGCTAAGCCTAACCCGGAACCTTTTGTCCCGACGATAGGAGAACTAGACTCTTGACACTTTGAAATATACCTAAAAACCTACGAGACTCACAAACGAAATGGCACTCGCAATAAAAGTGCTCGTGAGATTTGTACAACCCTCGAAATTTGGACTGTCCGTTTTCTCGCAGCCAATCAATTATTTTAGGTTAACCGGGTCTGCTTTACGGATATCTATTAGGGTGCCCGCGCACTGAGCGGCCAGGTTGCGCTGCAAGTGGTCGTGCCGGACAAAAAAACACGGCGACCTGCCGCGCGGCCACGTCCGTTTTTCATTGATAATTCTCGATGACGTGGTGAAAAATGAACCCGGAGTAAGTATGGTCGCCCTGTGGCCGCCTGGGATCCCTGTGGCCGCGGCGACAGGCTGGCCGCTGTAGCTAATTGCGCGTTGCTACATACACCGTAAGCATTCTCGTTGGCCGCAGTGACCTGGCCGCTGTGTGCGCGGGGACCCTTACTTAATTTGACACTTGCCAGAAGAAGGGGTGTTTTTGAAAGCGGTTCAAACTTGGGGAAAAAACCTGAAAAGGTTGAACTAACCCGACCTAACCTTCAGATTATCAAAGGAATTTTTATTATTATTATTTTCCCTCTTGTAAGGCATTTTTGTTGTTGTGTTTTGGGCCCCCATTCCACACAAAAATTGTAGAGTTTCCACCTTAGAGCCTTTTGAAGTGGTGGGGGGAGAAGGACACTCATCTCCCCCACACGTAATAAAAATGATAGATTGCTTTTTAAAATGGCTTCCTATACATACACACAACCATGACGTGGCCGTGTGTATGTTACAAAACCAGTTAAAAAGGAATCTATCACTTGGCATGGGGAAAATATGCCATACCACCTAATGGGGACTCACGGCAGAAAATCAAAAATTATCTGTGGAATGGGGGTCAAGTACTACACCAAATAAAAGGCATTACAACAAGTTACAAAAACAAAATTCTTTACATAATCTCAAGGTTAGGGCAGGGTTAGCTCAATCTTTTCAGGTTTTTTCCTAAATAATATATTCATTTACACACACTATGGAAATATTAAAAAAAAATCTATTCATTCACCCATTCATACGAAGTACCCGTTTGTCAGCAAAACTTCAAATTTTAAACATAGAACATTTAAGTAGTACGCAAGAGGGTTTTACATTCTTTATCTCTAGGTTAATAAAATTTTGAAAACCAACGTGTTGAAATATGCACTAAGCATTGAATCTAGTAAACGTCAGGCTAAGTAGCATAAGAATTTGCTGTTCAGCAGCAAATAAACAAACAGCAGCAAGTAAACAAACCTATTCCACCCTGATTAGTCAAAAAATTCAGAGGCATTGTTAAATGACTTCGTAAAGGAGGGTATTTTTTTTTAGGTAACTGGAACAAACAGAGCCCTAGGAAAAAAAGTTAAATTCGTCGGAAAAAGAAGAAATCAATTTCTGGTAATGAGCCTTTATACTCGAACAAAATTTTATGTCAGCTGAGAAAAAAACACATTAAAACTAAAGGTTTCTACAAGACATTTGCAGACATTTGGATGGGTGGCATTCAACATAATTTTTATTCACTAATATTTGTAATGATGAAGCCCAATGGGTGTAGGAATTGTAAAGATTTTTACTATGGGCAGGTATGAGAGGATAATGGGCAGGTTTTTACTATTTTACATTATTTACTATGGGCAGGTATCAAAGGATAAATCTTTATCCCTTCCTGTTTCCTTTTATCATTTTTTGTCGGCAGTAAAGCTGTTATATTATTATTGTATTGTTAATTCAGCCCTCCAGCCGTCCTACTATAAAGTTAAAGTTTGTTTTATTTCCTTAATTGTTGCTGAATGGTGTGAATAAACTACAATTGCTCCTTGGAGCTTGCTTTGTGAAATAATGCAAATTTCGAGAATCTTGTAAACACTCTTTTAAACACCACGTTGGTCGTTCCCAAGGGATAGAACGATAACAGTTCTTCAGGCGAAGGTTCTTCTTAATTATGTACTAGTAATTACTTAGTTACTGACTTGCATCAATATTTTGCTGAAAAATGTTTCTCTACCCAAGTACAACTTTTTTCTTTCCAAATTTTACTAAATCAGATACAATTTTTTTTCTCTGTAAAAAACAACATAATTTATTCTGAAAGGCAACATGCACCGCCACCCTACGTATTACCAACCTGCACCGAAAGCCAGGTCTTACTACCTAAAGAGTATCAGCAGCATTAGCAACGCTATAGAATACACAACAAGCGATAGAGGAGATGAGAAAAAATGAAGAGGAAGAAAGGGTAGGTAAACCTTTCTCTGGTGAAGGAATTCTGATCTAATTACTCGACTTTTAACCGTTTCTGGGGAGGAGTTTTTGTCGGGATCCCTATTAGTTTTTGATCACGAAACCGTGATTTTTATGTTTGGATACAGAGCGGATGTTGCAAATAGTGGACCTTGCCATTTTGAGGACAGGGCCTTTGTGGATCTTATCGTTATTACCACCTTCGACGAGTTGGATTTTCGATCCGGATGAAGTGTCAGAGTTGGTGATTTGAATGAATAAAAAGCTTTATAATAAAATAAGGTGCAACATGTATACAATATTTTCGCAACGTTTCGGGTCTGTGTGAGACCCTTTACCAAGCGTAAAATGAAAAAATAAAAAAAATTTTGGAGTAGAAACTCGAGTAATATTAAAAAAACATACACAAGAAACAAAATTCAACCAACACCAGCGAAACACAAGGCACTAGAAGGACCGAACAATAGGAAGACCCACAGCCTACCTGCCAAATCTGGCAGACCGTGGATAGTGAGGGAAGTCAAAATTTTTCCAACAAGTTTGTGTAGAGTCGAAATGTTCTCCTCTGTTTGATTATTAATGAGCATTATGTGATTATGAACGGGGGGATGCGTTGAGCTAGGATGCTAATAGTTTCTAAATTAATTCTGGACCTGTAATTTTTTTCTTGAAACAAGACGCGGGTGTTTTGAAGGTTTTGGGAGTGCCCTGTCGCTATCTTGTGCTGCACTAGGGAATTAGTTTTGTCATTGTGTTTAAGGTTGGTGTTGGTTGGATTTTGTTTCTTGTGTATTTTTTAATATGACTTGAGTTTCTACTCCAAAAATTTTAATTTTTTTTAATTTTACGCTTGATAAAGGGTCGCATACAGACCCGAAACGTTGCGAAAATATTGTGTACATGTTGAACCTTACAGGCTTTTTATTCATTCAATTATTCATTCATTGAATTTTTAATCATTATTTTATAATTATTCAGTGAATTATTCTTTATTCATTTTGGTGCTTTTATCCTTCATTTCAGAGTTGGTGAAGCGCTGGTTCATTTGTTTTCATCCGAGAGAGGTAAATTGGATGAAACCTAAGTTCATGAAGGCGACTTCCCGTACTACGTTATTTCTGTGCAACTAAATTTTCGCACTTGGCCATGAGAGTTCCGACTTACCACATTTGCTGTAAACGGGCCATGAAGGCCCCACTTTACACACTTGGTTTTTAGCAGAAAAAAATCCTTTAACCATTTAAGTGCTTTGTTGCCTGATTATACAGGGTGGCTGGAGAAACCTACTTCCATTCCAAATCTACTAAGAGGAGAACCACGACCATGGTCATTGGACAATGGTTAGTTAAACTGATTCGTTTTATTATCAGTCATGTCAAGCATGTATTGGAGGAGGGACGGTATTTGTCCATATGAGTGGTGCATGTTCACTTCCTTCCTGACATGCAGTAAACCTTTCCAACCCCCTCCCCCCCAGGTGTAACTGAACGTATGCATACTTTCCAGTTTTGTGCCAGTTTTTGTAACATACGTTTCTGCTTAGGTAAGAAAACTTCTTTCTGTACCCCGTATTGCTGCGATACTTTCGGCTGGTACG
>JAHWFP010250628.1:0-13830 GCA_023313725.1 Lithobius niger
TTTTCAAATAGAAAAAGTGATTTGTATAGGCACAAGGGGATTTCGCAAAAGAGCCCTCTAAATTACGAACAGCCGCGGCTGTCTAGTAATAGTAGACCTGTTTTACAGTTATTTTTCTAAGTGTATACGCTAAACATTAAACCTCCTAGAGCTGCTGTTGAAAAGTCAACTCCTTAAATTATAGAAGCCGCGGCTACATATAAAGTCGATCCGAGCGTTTAATTAAAGCAACCTTCCACGAAGATCAAACCGTCCTTGTTTACCTTAAACTGCGTTTAAGAAAACATAAAAATAAAGCTGGTTTTTAGTAAGGGACCGTGAACCCTTAAATTACGGCCGCCAACGTCCGAAATGCCGTTTGGCTTGACGCACCATAAATTTACTTTCTAAAGCTACGAGGTTAAGTTAAGTTTAAACTATAAATTTTGAATGTAAGTCCAAAAATTAAACTTTTAAAGCTAAACTGAGTACGATACGAACCACCACCTTTGCCCGGCATGGCAACAATCGGACCGCGGCATCTCCACTCCCGACCGGCGTAGTGACCTCTAGCTTTGAGAATCCTTGAACTGTGCTAACGAGTGTCTCTGGGTTTGGGGTTATATACTCATTACCGGAAGTCGGCGCGGACGCCGAGGATAGCTTCGGAGGGGGTGAGCAGGGAAGAGGCGGCGGCCATCTTGGAGGAAGAGAGACTGACCTAGATCGGCCGAGCTGTCACTACCGGAAGTCGGAGTGGCAGCGCGGACGACCGGGGTAGCTTGTGCGCTCTGACTGGCTGGCGGAATTGAAGTAGTGTTTTGGTTGGATGGATTCGAATTGACAAAGGGAATTGCTGACTTGGAAACTTAGAGGCCAGGTTTGAAAAGTGCAAGTGAGTTTTCAACTCATAACAACGTGATTTTTAGGCCTATTAAATTAAACTACGATGTTAGACATCGCAACTATTGAAGGAGGGGGGGGGTGGGGAACGAAGTGTTTTGCACAGAATAAATATTCGACTTTGGGAAACGGATTGCTATATACAAGGCATGTTTTTAACGAAGGAAAGCTAGTTTGTTTACGCTTTTAGAGGTTCACTACGGTCGGAGTTTGGATGGAGATGCTATAAAAAATAAACATAAAATCATACACTGGGTTCGTGAAAATATACAAACATAAACATTGGAGCTCCGGTAGGGTTCATGGCAAGAAGTTAAATTTACCAAAATGCATTAAGTGCACAAATAAAAAGATTAAAAGTTCCAGCAAGTTTTTAAAGGGCTATACCGCAGTTTAGGTTAGATTTTAACCCTCTGGGCCCTAAGGTTTTCTTTTCTTAACTCAAACGTATACAATGTAAAGCCGATATATCGGCTTCTAGGGCTCAGAGGGTTAAACTGGTTTGAACATCGGACATTTTTCATAAATAAGCAAAGTCGTCACCTGTTAGAAATAAAAAATATCGTGTGTTGGCAACATCTAAAACACAACTAAGCTGAATGTTGTTTTGGCTTTATGCCTAAAAAAATATACATTATTTACATTTTAAAGTGAAATCGCCATATAGACGATTGTTCTTCTGGTGTGGAAGAATACTGCCCTCAGGTTTTTTCTTCGGTAGTGTAAGGTGTCCTCACCACGAGCGTCTGATACGAGACCGCGTTTACACCGGAGTTCGATACTGCTAACATTTGACTTGAACACACCCATGGAAATATGTGCACGCTATTTTTGCCGTATTCAGAAGTGATGATTAAGTGCTCTACATTTTTTTAAATTTGCATGTCGTCTTTTATTTTTTTTTACCAATATTAAGTGTTAAAATTTAAATCGTGAAGATACAACTAAAATGTAACAATACGCTATGTTTAATAAACAAAAATTCTTAGATATGGGAATTAATTTATTTTTACCAATAGGCTTATTAAAAGTGTGTATCATGAAGATGTGCCTAAAGCTAAACATAGGCTTTAATAAAATAATTTTTTTTTTATTTTTTAAATTATCAATAGGCGTACTGAAAGTATGCGAGTTTAAAATGTAAATCGTGAAGATATGTTTAAAGCTTAACAATAGGCTAGCTATGTTTATAACGATTCTTATAATTTTTATTTCTTTCGTGTTGCACAATTTTTTGGGGGTTGGGTGGGTGGGTATCGGTATCGATCCTGCCGGTACCGCAAGTATTGGTATCGGTACTGAATCGGTGAGGCCGAAACATGGTATCGGTACACCCTTAATGGGTATACATGATTGCATTTTTTTACAATGATTGGAATACAACGCATGACGTGTGTACAACAGTTTTATCATTTTCATTACGATTCTTGGTATAATAATTATTAACAATATTTTTCATGCTAACGCCGTTTGCTCGTAACTTTAAATAAAACAAACAGTGTGCACCACATGCGTAACTCCTCTTTGCTTGAATTGGTATGGTATTGTACATCTATCTCGGTGAATTTCTTTTCAAAAAATCGACGAAATAATGCGAATAGTAACTGCCATACGAATCGAAAAATTCGGCACACTTGTCTTTTGCTGGTAAATAGAAGGCGACCCAATGGGTTCCAGGCTGAGTACTGTCGTCAGTATTGCACACTATTGCAGCAGGAAATCGATTTAAAGATACGGGCAATAAATCGGATGAATAAACACCAGTGAAAAATTTCTTTGTCGAGTTACAACTCTTCAGGCTAAGATTAATCTCTGTAGTATCCATTTTATTATGATGTGTGATCAAACATGACATGACGGTTTTGATCAATTTCTAGCATGTTGTCAAACTCTGCTAAAACAATACAGTTTACTGAAACGGGTAAGCCAACTCAGAATCTTAGTTCGACTCTTAAATTTCTCTGCTTGATAAGATTAAGATGATCTGAGCAGCAAAGGTTGGGCGTGAAATTGTACATCCACAATGTGAAGCCTAATGGGTTAGGTTACCGAGAAATACCATTGCCACCTTTTTCCAAACAACCAAACAGAGTAAGGTAGCTTTCAATGTATCTGTTTTCTGCAAAATGAGGCTCTAGTGGTTTAAATGGTAGCTGTTCACCACCAATGTTTATTCCAAAGTAGCCTACGTTAAAATGTTGAAAATTAAAAGGTTTTTTGCATAACTTGCGTTAAATGCAGCGGAATCAACTAGGCCTAAAACCACTCGTCTTGGTAGCGAACCCCAAAAAATGTTGTCTTTATTTATGTTGAGTGTACCATTGGGTATAGAAAAAGTCTTAACTTCCACTCTATTAAGTGGATATTTTGCTGTGGCTGATTGTAAAGTTTGACCAAATGCAATTTGCACTGCCGGTGACAGCGTGGCTTTCCTTATGCTGAGTGTGGCTTCTTGAATTTCGACTTTATAAGCAGCATCTTGTTTCGGGTGACATTAAACAGAATGCATTAGGACAACAGAATCTTAAGCTAGTGTTATTGAGCACGTAACGATCTTGGTGAAGCAAATCAATGTGTAAGCCTCCTTTCATTTCAAAACTGCGTGAATTTGCCGAGATTCGTTGGCGAGCATTCCATCCGGCATTTACTTGAGCACCAGTAGCTGGCGGGATTGTGTTCATAGTGTCGAGTCTGCTTGGTGTATCGTCCACCCATAATTCTACAGCTAATCAACTTTTCTTGGCTTCTTCACTATGATTTAATAAAGTTTCTAAAAATGCTCTGTACGGGTACGTGTTGCTCCCTCCACTAATAAGGCGATCGGATAAAGTGACGTCAATTTGAATAAATAATGAATGAAAAAATAAATTGCAAGGTGCAACAGCGCTGTCATCGTCGAGGTCTGTGCTATATGTCTTTGTAATTTTTACACGCACATATAATTGAGTGTTGCTTAAGTCGATAGCCTCACCCGATGCAGGAATTTGAAACTCGATAGGCCCCGTATCAGTAATGTTGGCAGTAGGAAGATAAGTCACCCACGACCCCTTTTGTATCTGCCTCTGTGTGGCAGGCACGGCAAAAATGTCCAATTCACTCTTGCAGCACTCTGCAGATTTGCGATGAAGTAACGCCATCTTAGGAGGTGAAAATGTCGTACTTTGCTCTACCACGGCTGCGCTTAGAATGAGGTCCTCCACTCGAGCGCTTCCTTTTAATTCCTCTTTTCCTACCATCGCCTACTTGATCTTTAATTTAAGTTGCAGCATCACCCGCTAGGCGCCGTCCCATGTTTTTTAAATGGTCTTTGGCGCTATCTTTAATATCTGAACCGGCTACTGCATCGAGGGCCACGTTAGCCCCAGTTCTAGCGAGTTCTTGGCCTACGTGTGAAGCGCCACATTTTATTAAAGGCATTGCAAAACGAAACAAGTGGCTGAAAATGCTGCCAATTCCGAATCCTCTTTGAACTTTGGACCCTCTGTAGTAAACCTGATTAGATCCACCAGCTTGTTCCAAATAATACTTGACGTAAATGCTCGGATCGGAGACGTGCGGGACTGCCATGTTGTCTCCTACAAGTCTGGGTCTGAAATGAAGCTTGCAGCAAATTTTACCTTGCTGAAATACTATCGGTTCGCCGTGGTCTGTTCGAATATCGATCGCAATTGAGGGAATACTGTGGCGCGAAATCGTTATGTAACCCGGGCTAGGGAACCTGTACACCTGTAATAAATTTCCGGGGTTGCCATATAGGGGGACAACACGTAAGACTTGAGCCTGGGTGTCTCTAATAATTTGAGGCAGTATAATATCTGTGTAAACTACGGCTGTGTACATGCCATTCTTTACATCTGCTGAATAAGTACCGTTAAGCAGGCCCTTTAAATACTGAATAGAAAATCCCAGCATTTGAGCCAATTTTTGTTTACCACAAGTAGGAGTCCCTTTCAGTTTCAATAGTAATACTCCCGTTAAATTTATTTTTATTTTTATGTTTTGCTGGCTGAGTTCCGACAATGAATTGTGAATAGCTTCGATAATGTCTTTAACAGTCTCGTAGTAGGCTACTGGTAATCTTGCTTTAACTGGTCTTTGTTGCATTTTCAGTCACGTGCGAAAAAACGTGCCCCGCTTGATCTATCGCTCTATCATAATCCCACAAATTGTTGGTTTCAATAGCTGAAGCTACGGGTGTTGTAGGCGGCATACCCTCTGCTCTGTTACCCTCATAAAATTCTATCATATTGTTTGATTTGTCGATATTAAACCAGGAAGGTGGTATAAACATTTCCATTAATGCAACCTCCCAATTTCCACTCAATTCTAAAGTGAAAGGCAGACCCGTAATATAATGCGACATAGTGCCCCCATTTTTAACGTTGGAAGGTAAAGTTACGTAAAAGCTCTCCATTATGATTTTACTAAGGAAGAAGCATCCACCCAGGAATTCATAGAGTTTGGATATCTTTTCCACTTGGCGAACACTTGGTTTATACCTTTACGTTTTTCCCATTTCAAAACTTTTTCGATAATATAGAGCTGGTCTGTATCTACTCGCACTTTTCTAATTCTTGCTCATAAAATGTGCCCAAAATCAGTTCGCCGTTAGAATCTTTAACTCTGTATACGACCGGGCTTCTAGGTATCCTGCTAGCAATTGTAAACACTTCTTCAGTCCAGTTTGGGAGATAACCTTTCTCAAAGACGTGCTTCAACTTACTGATCCTAACGCTGTCTCCAATCTGATATTTATACTTGGGGGTGGGAGATTTTTGTATGACGTCATCGCCATACAAGCGCTCGCGCACTGCTTCCTCGTTGTCAGTGTTGACATCGATCGGTCTCATTCCAATACTCTTGTGATGAGATCGATTGTAAGAGCGAACCAATTGTTTTAACACTTTGGTGTAGCATAACATGTTTTTGTGCGTGAAATACCTCCACATGCGAGATTTCAAAGTTTTCTTTTAGCGTTCTATTACAGCCGCGTTTTTCTCTCCTTTAGCTGCATAAAATATAATATTATTTTTCTTAACCCTTTAATGCCCATGCCAAACTGGCTATTTTTTTTTAAGTCCCATATGATAGTTGGGTCGGTCGCGGGATTCGATCCGGCATTCACTTGGTTTGCATACGAGGACGCTGACCACTGGGCTGTTGCTGCTCGCTTTACTCTGGGTCCCCGGGGACTCCTCGTAAAGCTCGCGTTGCGCGTTGGGACTTAGTTTTTTGCCGTTCAGTACCCGTCCATTTAAAGGGACGCCAGACTGTAAAGGGTTAAAGAAACCAGTAAGTAACCTGGATTCAAATTCTCCGCCTATATCCGTATTTAATTTTGATGGCTTCCGGCCCTCTTTAAAAATGGTTTGAAATGCTTTCAATACAGTGGTACTTTGTTTATTTTTCAATGGAACAACCCAGGCATACTTGGAGAGCACGTCAATTACAGTGAGCAAGTAAGCAAAGTTCTGGTTGTATTTAGCCAACGATTCAACGTCAACCAAGTCCGCCTGCCATAAATAATCTATCCCCCACGAAATAGTTTTGTTTCTCGGAAATGTCTTTCTTAATGGCTTGTGCAAAGTATACGTTCTCTCACGTTGCAGAAAGTCTAAAGTTTTTGCTAACGATTCTCCACTCGCCTTCCTTAAAGCATCAACCCCTCCCAGGCTCCCTGGCAACTGACCAGAATAATAAAGTCTTTTCAGTTTGGCTGCCATTGTGTAAATGAAAATTGTGCACGAGTAATATTACATTTATACCGACAGACCAAACAAATTGTTCCCCCTTCACTATCGACATTTCATAGTAGCTGGTTGTTTCATTCGTGTTCCTAAAACGACGCCAACCCCCTCTAATCACCCCAGTCGTTGCGATACATGCATTGTGCTTAGCTTGAATGGAAAGTTTTGATAATGGTTGCACGTGCCTCTGACTGACCCTAACCACAGCCCGTCGTATCTTTATCTTTTATTGAAAAGCTAGATTGCGCGCGGCGCCAAAATCGCGGACTTGTAATAAACTTGTTCTTGTGGTTTTTGAAGACAAATTCTTGCCCCAAAATATTAATAATAAACAGAAATGCATCGTTAACCCAAAAGGCTCGCTTGCAATGGGAGAAGGCAGGAAGAATAATTAAAAAAAGAAGTCCTTCTGCTTTAAATGTGGGCTATGAAAATAATTAAAGGAAAACTCCTCTTGCTTTAAAGGGGGTCTGCCATATTTTCCGTCACGAACACAGCGTCATTTCGAGACCTATCCTGCTTTTCAGTAAGAATTGCAAGACCTGGTCCTTTTGTTTTAAGTTCTTTAAGGTAGAGTGGGGTGGGGGCCATCTTTAGATGAGGGGAGGGGGACCATCTTTACATGTAATAGAAAGCCAAGTCTTTTTTATGAAGCCCTTTAGTGAGGGTACCCAAATATCAAGTTCTTTAAGATAGAGTGGGGGAGGGGGCCATCTTTAGATGACGGGAGGGGGACATCTTTAGATGTAATAGAAAGCCAAGTGTTTTTTATGAAGCCCTGTAGAGAGGCATGTTTAATTAATTTTTTATCCTCTGAAACTCTATGCCTTCACCAATACAAGTTATCTTTAAGACCAATAACTAAGCTCTCTTTATCAACTAGCAGAATGGTAGAGGCGTCAATCAATAACTCATCTGATAATTCAACGGGCCTGGGTTCGAAACTGACGGCCGCCTCGGAAAAATATTTTCTTCGCGAAAAAAAATACCAACTGAGAATTTAAAAGTACAAGTGAGCTTAAAGCTACAGCCACTGAGCCAAATGACGACACTCAAAATCAGATATAAAGGTGAGTGAGGAGGGAGGAGCACGGTTAATGAACTCCTTATCGATTCCACGAAATTTACTGCGAATGGTCCACACCTTATCAGGGATTAAGGGATTAATCTGATAACGGTCCAAAGTATCAAAAGACGGTGAACGGATGCTATCTCTCAAATTTTTGCTCTCATTTCGTGGCCTTTGGGTCGCTTTTGTCCTTTAATATCTTATGAACTCTTATCGTGAAATTTTGGACCGTCGCACTTCGAAATTGTTTTAAATTTTTAACAAATTTGATTTGGAAATGTAGTTGTTTCTGCATTAATACAAATTCTAATTTAGTGGCGATAGGTTAACAGGAAAAGAACAACAGAAAATCAAACAGCTGATTTAATTTTTCCAATTCGGTTTTTGATTTTGCCAACTACCCATCAGTTTTCATGAAGTACGGCTTTAGTTCACTTTCTGTTTTAACTAAAACTATGGCACTGATGGACTGGTAGACGAATTTGTAAATCAAATAGGCAACTCTTCATTTTGAGATTTTATTCGATCAGATGGCGATAACTGGGCAGAAGTTCTTACTACGTTTTATTTTATGCTGCGTTTGTTGATGTTTCTGCTTTACCTAAGAAACGTTTTACATCCTGGCAGTGATGTTGTGTGTTTGGTGTATTAATATATCAGTAATTTTCTACCCTCCTAAAATACCAGTTACGAGTTGCTCCACGCTGAAACCTTTTCTGAGCGGCACTGTCTAACAGAAGAACTATAAGAAGTAAAATAGCCAACTCAATTTTTAGTTTTGCCAACTGTGTACGATTTTCGCGAAGTTAATTGTTAACGATTTCAAACTCAGTGGCAATACAGTTTTGTACATTTTTTTTTTTATTTTCTACATTATCTATGATACTTTAAGTCATGGTGGTGACATAGTAAACAAAACATCCTAGTAAATTTTCAATTTCGCCAACTACGCAAATTTTCGCAGAGCTTCTTTTTTCCCACGTGGATATGAGGAGAGCTGCAGGGAAGCAACCAGAAATGATCAGGGGCAGCGTTTACGTTACTTACACGCTACTTAGAAATGTTGCGAAAACTGACGAAAAAAAAATGTATTTTAAACTTTACTTTCAAACTGACCAAATGATGATAATAATTACCAGTACTCATGGCAATGGGAATTTGCAGTGAAAATTTATCCAAGTTTGCCAACTCAACAACTTGAATTTGCCAACTGTATGTATTTCTTGGATGGTTGGGGGGGGGGGGGGGGTCGCTCCATTAGCAGCTTTGTGTGCGATACGTGCATGGCAGTCTTTCAAAATATGACCTGGCTGTCTACAAAATAGCAGGTACTGTCATTAGGCCGTTGCTTGCAAGGGTATTGAATTCCTTATTGGATTCACTAGAAGTGGCAGAGACTGTCTTCTCTATCACATGTAGTGCCAGCCGGCTTACCTCCAGAACTTTGATTTTTACCACCTTGTTTGGCGTTGCTGTTGGGTTAAATCCTTGGTCGTTTGGCTGTACGCTAGTTTGCACTTTCCCGTTTTTAGGCCCAGCTTCGATGGAGATCTGCTTATTGCGGGTCGTCCAGCCATCGAACAATTTAGCAACTTCCGCAAGGGTCCCAAGTTTCCGTTGGTCCGGCAGCCATTTTTTGAGGCCCACAGGACACTTCTTTAAAAACTGCTCCATGAAAACTAGATTAACAAGCTTGTCGTAACTATTCTTAACTTCTGCTAAAGACATCCATTGGTTAAACAATGTTTGTAGTTCAAATGCATAGTCATGAAATTGCATTTTAGGATCGCTTTTAAGTGACGTAAACTTCACTTGTACACATTCTTTAGTTTGCACAAATCTGTCCAGCAATTTAAGTTTAACGACATCGTAATCAGTAGTTGGAAAAAAAAAAGAGAAAACCAACCCTTTTCGAAATGCCCTTTTTTGAAGAATTAGCAACTGCACGTCAATGGGGACGAATTTAGCATGCACGATATGACGAATTAGCAAAACTGCATGATAATGACGAATTAACAACTTCCCCATTTTGAACGGCCCTTTTTTGACGAATTAGCAACTGCACGGTAATGGGTATGAATTTAGCATGCATGGAAGTGACGACTCAGCAAAACTGAATGATAATGACGAATAGCCCGTTTTGAAGAGCCCTGTTTTGAGCAAGTGCACCGGGTGAGGCACTCTTATAAATGCTTCTCGAATGCACCGCATCGTGACAAATTTTAGTAAGCATTTGTAAGATCTCACGGTGGGAGGTACACGAGCATTGCGCGAGCGTTTTTGGAGATTGTGTAAAATAACGAATTAACAACAATTTGGAAGTTGAGGGAAAAAACCAGCCCCTACCCCCGGCATTTTTACCCTAAACAAGCGGCTACCTAGTCGCATCCGGTCTTCTGTACAGTTGTGTCACTAGCAATGGTGAGACACGCACCTCTACCATGCATTGCAACAGCTTCTTTATCATGTAATCTAAAAGCAGTAATCATCAGAATTGCCGATTAAAAATGTGTTAGCTTTTAAGATTATTTTAGATTTTAGGTGTACTTGTTAACTTTTAGGCCTAATTCTAACCTGCAGCTTTTAATTTCGTAAGTACCAGCTAACAGAGATTTGAATTGTATAGTAAACCTTCTTAATTTTGTAACACGGTGCGGGCGCACAGTTGAAGGCTAAAATGAGCATTTTTGCTTTTTTTAAAGTGGCACTATCACCGATTGAAAACAGACGAAATCTGACAACATCTAGCACTATGTAGTACTATCTAGCTATTGATTGCACCAACCGAAGGAATGCATAACGGCATTTCTTTTAACGAAACAAACAAGCCACAACATCCTTAATTATTGAGTAAAAATTTGGTTCGTCTTCGTGCACCTGGGAGTAAGCTATAAAGATTAACAATATCATTGCCGCTAGATGGCGCCACGGTATTTTCGTTCGCATTTCAAGCGGTGATAGTGCCACTTTAATGGAGGTGCATCATACTGACAGAAAAATTATCGATTGTTGTATCCAAAAGCCGGTGTAAACGCGGTCTCGTATCAGACGCTCGTGGTGAGGACACCTTAACACCACCGAAGAAAAAACCTGAGGGCAGAATTCTTCCACACCAGAAGAAAATCGTCTATATGGCGATTACGAATTAAATATGTAAATAATGTATATTTTTTTAGGCATAAAGCCGAAACACTTTCCTGCTAAGTTGTGTTTTAGATGTTGACAACTCACGATATTTTTTATTTGTAACAGGTGACGACTATGATTATTTATGAAAAATGTCCGATGTTCAAACCAGTTTAAAACTAACCTAAACTGCGATATAGCCCTTTAAAAACTAGCTGGAACATTTAATCTTTTGAGTTGTGCACTTAATGCATTTTGGTAAACTTAACTTCTTGCCATGAACCCTACCGGAGCTCCAATGTTTGTGTTTGTTTATTTTTTCGGACCCAGTGTATGAATTTTTATGTCAAATTTTTTTAGCATCTCCATCCAAACTCCGACCGTAGCAAACCTCTTAAACGAAAACAAACTAGCTTTCCTTCAATTAAATCATGCCTTGTATATAGCAATCCGTTTCCCAAAGTTGAATATTTATTCTGAGCAATAGACTTCGTTTCCCCCCCCCCTCCTTCAATGTTGCGATGCCTAACATCGTAGTTTATTTTTATAGGCCTACATTCACGTTGTTTATGAGTTTTAAACTCACTGCACTTCCATGCCAGGCCTCTAATTGTTTAAAAATACCGTAGACGTAAACACACGGAGTCAGCACCCAACGCATTGAGAGCAGCCTCGCTACCCTGCCCGTCCGCGCTGTCATGGCCGACTTCCGGTTGCAACAGCTCGGCCGGTTTGGGTCAGTCTCTCCTCCTCCCAGTGTCCCCCTCTTCACCACTCACCCCCTCCGTCGCTCTACTACAGGTCCGCGCTAACCCTCTACCTGCCTGCCAAGCAGAAGGCATAAAAACCCAGACGCAGTAGAGTTTCGTTAGCACAGCACAGCTCAGGATACTCAAAGCTAGAGGTCGCTACGCCGGTCGGGAGTGGAGATGCCGCGGTCCGATTGTTGCCATGCCGGGCAAAGGTAGTGGTTCGTATTTCAACTTAGTTTAACTTTAAAAGTTTATTTTTTGGACTTTACGTCAAAATTTATAGTTTAATTTTAAACTTAACCTCGTAGCTTTAGTAGTTAATTTTATGGTGCGTCAAGCCAAACGGCATTTCGGACGTTGGCGGCCGTAATTTAAGGGTTCACGGTCCCTTACTAAAAACCAGCATTCTTTATTATGTTTTTTTAAACGCAGTTTAAAGTAAACAAAGGACGGCTTGATCTTCGTGGGGTTTCCATTGATTAATCGCTCGGATCGACTTTATAGGTAGCCGCGGCTTCTGTAATTTAAGGAGTTGACTTATCAACAGCAACTCTAGGAGGTTTAATGCTTTGTTAATTCACGTTGAAACATAACTGTAAAACAGGTCTACTATTATAAGTCAGCCGAGGCTGTTTGTAATTTAGAGGGCTCTTTTGCGAAATCCCCTTGTGCCTAATCAAACTCACTATTTCTATTTGAAATTGTTTTGTGAACATAGCGTTTGTTCAAGTTGAATTTAATGTAAATTCCCCCTGTTATTTATAAACTAAGTCCAGTTGTAAATTTGCCAAAATGTAAAGTCATTTTAACATGTTTGTTTAAAATAAAAACCAGGAGTTTTAAACGTCCGACGGTTTGTTCGTTCGTTGTTTGCTAGAAGTTAGTATTTAAGACAATTCTATTCAAATTTAACTTAGCCAGCCTATTCCCACCTTGGTGGCAGCGTTACCCACTATTTATTCACTAGTCAGGTCTTAGATTAGGACTTCAATGCTCCATTCCCTACATCGGACAGTAGCAGTTGTGCTGTTTAACCGAAAAAGTATTCGAAAGCAACACGGAGTGAAAAATAGTAAGATCCAGTTACACCAGGCGACCGGCGATGCTACAAGCACCTACCCCGTCGTAGCACCCGCCGTTACACCGGGTGGATTTTCTGAATGTAGCAATATGGATAATTTTTCCCCCAATATTGCTACACTCTTGGCTGGTTGGCTTATTAGCTTAAAATGAGCAATTTTTTTCATTTATTTACTGTGGGATGGAGGCGGGGGGGGGGGGGGATCTGATCAATTAGCGTAATCTCTCATTTTTTATTTTAGCAGGTACGAAAATATTCCTCGTTTCGGCTGATTTTCTCTTTTTTTAATTCCCATTTTTAGCTAGTTTTCTCGTATTTTAGGTTTGCAGTTATCCTAAAAAATGCAACCTTAAAAAACGAGGAAACTAGCTAAAAATGGCTTTCTCCGTATACAGTGCCGCGTGCTGTTCAATGCTTGGTTTAGTTTGGATGGTGCTCCGCGCATTTCAAGGTGACTGACCTGATTTTTTCAAGGTTTACAGGAAGCGTGGAGTGCCACCAAAACAATTGGTGCTTGGATTGTTCATGTAAAATGAGTACAATTACATGTAACAGCTCCTTTTACTAAAAAAACCGTTAAAATACATTTAAAAACGTTGTCCTTAAACTGTACATATTTGCGTTAACAGGGTTAATTTCGTCTCACACTTTGGTGGCCAGAGTAGATGCATACTCTCGCGCTTCTAAACCAATCAGGACAAACACCACGATGTGTGGTCGGCCAACATTTAGTTTCGATACAGGTATACCAGCCGAAAAATTGTTTTCCTGACAAAATAATGAAATAACACGCCACAAAATATGAAAAATCGATTGTTACGTCACGCTATGATTGAAGACGAACGCTAAAATTTTGAAATTAAAGCTTATTATCGCTAAAAAATGGATCGTGCATGGTCGGAGATGCGGGTTAATGCGTGCCATGATGGCCTTCTGTTGATCCTCGCTATAACGACCCATTTCTCATCTCTTTATAAGGAAATATTTTTGTTTGTTATTTACCAAAAAGCAACTTAGAAAAATTTGCATTTTAATTTTTTTTGAACTTGAAAAAGTTGTATATAAGGTTCAAATTTTCAATTTGGAATCACTTCATCCCAGAAGTCAGCTAGGTGCACGTCTGTTGGTAAGTATAACATTATTTATTATTATTATTATTATTATTATTATTAT
>JAHWFP010250628.1:18830-38098 GCA_023313725.1 Lithobius niger
CAACGCGGACCACTGCACTGTGTCTGGGGTTGGAACTTAGCCCACCCATTTTGTCATTATACCGTCATATCCTGTCGAATTTGTATTTTTAAGTTCTGTAATAATTTTCTCAATTTCAATTTCCGATGGTTTGACAATATACATTGAGTTTCTTATATTGTTTTGTTTTAACTTAGAAAACTTCCTTTTAAAAAATTTACCGTGGAGTATGTTGTTCGTTTTATTTTTATACCTTTCTTTTAATTCAGGTACCTGATTTTGAAAATTTATTGTAAATTTTTCACATATTTCTTCTTTTGTACTTTTCTTGAAAGCATTTCCAATTGTTTCATCAATATTTTCTTTATTTATATTTTTTCCAGTTAATTCATTTATAACTTGCCACATTGTTTTATTATCCTTTTTACCTTTTTTAATCTCTTTTTCATAAAATGTTTGTTTATCTTTTATAACTAGTTTTTTTGCAGATTTTTTAGTGCATTATAATTGTTTAGCTTGTCGATATCTATTTATTTTTTATTTTTTATTTCATTCCAAAGTTTATTTTTCCTTCTTATTAATTCTAATGTTTCCAAACTTATCCATTTTTTTCACCCTTCTACTTTTTTAAACTTTGTTTTATTTTTTTCTCTTAAAGTATTTTTGTTATAAATGTATTGTATTGTTTTGGTAATTTCATTTAATGTTTCGTCTACATCTAAACTTGTTATTAGATTAGGCCATTGGATATTATTCAGTTCTTCTACAATTTTATTTTCATCATATTTTTCTTTTTGCTTTTTATTGCTTGTAGAGTAATTGTTTTCTGTTTCATTTTCTTTTTTGTTATTTCTTTCCCAAAGCCAGCATGCTATAAAATAGTGGTCAGACAATTTTTCTTCTATTATTAAACCTTTTGTAGTCCATTTTATTGTTTTTACAAAAATATGATCTAAGCAAGCCTTTTGTAAACCAATTTCATCTTTTTTTTTTCTTTTAATAAATTCAATTCTCGTTGGAGAGTTAATTAATTTTTCGAAACCTTCTGTCGCAAGTAAATTTTCGTATTTATCAATTGTATTTTGTTCAAATTTGTCAATGTCTGAATTTTCTTCATCTAAAATATCGATATTTATATCTCCAACATATATAATGGTTTTATTTTTTTCATGGTCATTTAGTATAGTTTTTAACTCTTTTATGTATTTCACTTTATTTCCACTTGGTTTCCTATATACAACTAAAATTTAAAATTTATGTTTTACTAATTCAAAATTTATTTTAATTGCATCATTTTCATCAATTTTTAAATTTATTGTGTGAATATTGTCAAAATTTTTATTCTTATCCAGAAAAATCTAAATTATAATAATAATAATAATAATAATAAATAATGTTATACTTACCAACAGACGTGCACCTAACTGACGTCTGGGATGAAGTGTTTCCAAATTGAAAATTTGAACCTTATATACGACTTTTTCAAGGTCAAAAAAATAATTAAAATGCAAATTTGCTCCCCCTTAGGCACTGAAAATTCCAGTAAGAACATTGATCTTTCCCCGGTCAACAATCTTTTATTTTTTTTTTTTTTTTCCAAGGGTCAATAACACAGGTCAAAAACCTTAAATTTTGTTTGCAAGTTTTTCCAAGAAATGAAATTTGCATATTAATATAACCAATAAGGTTGTTCTTTCAAACCAGGTCATTGCTATTTCTTAGAAATTTAATTTTGAATTTGAATGCGCCCAAAAACAAGTTTTATTCGCCTTGAGGCTATATTGAAAATCCTATAAATACTTGTTCCCTCCATCCCATTTTCAGCTCTGCAAAAATTTCGATTCCATGCATAACATTTTTACTTATTTAATTTTTAGAAATAAGCAGGTTTTAGAATAAAATTATAGTTGAATATTTGTTAGCTTCTAGCAAGGTTCATTCCAAAAAGGAAAAATCGATTTAGTTGAGACCCCAACAATGATATTTTACCATAATATTAAAGAATTTAAAGCAATATTTCTATGTTAAACGAGAAGTTAAACATGATGTTTAAACGAATATATGACACAGAAAAATTCGTAAAGATCACTCAACGAAAATTTTTCTCGGTTGCTTTTTGGTGAATAACAAACAAAAATATTTCCTTATAAAGAGATGGGAAATGGGTCGTTATAGCGAGGATCAACTCAAGGCCATCATGGGGCACGTTAACCCGCATCTCAGACCACGCATGATCCATTTTTTAACGATAATAAGCTTTAATTTCAAAATTTTAGCGTTAGTTTTCAATCATAGCGTGACGTAACAATCGATTTTTCACGTTTTTGTGGCGTGTTATTTCATTATTTCGTCAAGAAAACAATTTTTCGGCTGGTATACCTGTATCGAAACTGATTGTTGGCCGACCGCACATCGTGGTGTTTGTCCTGATTGGTTTAGAAGCGTGAGAGTATGCATCTACTCTGGCCACCAAAGCGTGAGACGAAATTAACCCTGTTAACGCAAATATGTACAGTTTAAGGACAACGTTTTTAAATGTATTTTAGCGGTATTTTTAGTAAAAAGGTCTGTTACATGTAATTGTACTCATTTTACATGAACAATCCAAGCAACAATTGTTTGGTGGCACTCCACGCTTTCTGTAAACCTTGAAAAAGTCAGGTCAGTCTCCTTGAAACGCGCGGAGCACCACCCAAACTAAACCAAGCATTGGACAGCGCACTGCACTGTATACGGAGAAAGCCATTTTTAACTAGTTTCCTTGTTTTTTAGGGTTGCATTTTTTAGGATAACTGCAAACCTAAAATATGAGAAAACTAGCTAAAAATGGGAATGAAAAACGAGGAAATCAGCCGAAACGAAGAATGTTTTCGTACCTGCTAAAATAAATAATGAAAGATTATGCTAATTGATCAGATCGCCCCGCCCCCATCTCACAGTAAAAAACTGTAAAAAATTGCTCATTTTTAAGGTAATAAGCCAGCCAGCCAAGAGTGTAGCAATATTGGGGGAAAAATTATCCATATTGCTACATCCAGAAAATTCACCCGGCTTTTGGATACAGCAATCGATAATTTTTCTGTTAGTATGATGCACCTCCATTAAAGTGGCACTATCAACGTTTTAAATGCGAACTAAAATACCGTGGCACCATCTAGCGGCAATGATATTGTTAATCTTTGTAGCTTACTGCCAGGTGCACGAAGACGAACCAAATTTTTACTCAATAATTAAGGATGTCGTGGCTTGTTTGTTTCGTTAAAAGAAATGCCGTTATGCATTCCTTCGCTTGGTGCAAGCAAGAGCTAGATAGTACTACATAGCGCTAGATGTTGTCAGATTTCGTCTGCTTTCAATTGGTGATAGTGCCACTTTAAAAAACGCAAAATTTGCTCATTTTAGCCTTCAACTGTGCGCCCGCACCGTGTTACAAAAATGAAGAAGGTTTACTATACAATTAAAATCTCCGTTAGCTGGTACTTACGAAATTAAAAGCTGCAGGTTAGAATTAGGCCTAAAAGTTGACAAATACATCTAAAATCTAAAATAATCTAAAAAGCTAACGCATTTTTAATCGGCAATTCTGATGGTTACTGCTTTTAGATTGCATGATAAACAAAACTGTTGCAATGCATGGTAGAGGTGCGTGTCTCACCATTGCTAGTGACACAACTGTACAGAATACCGGATGCTACTAGGTAGCCGCTTGTTTAGGGAAAAAATGCCGGGGGTAGGGGCTGGTTTTTTCCCCCAACTTCCAAATTGTTGTTAATTTGTTATTTTACACACTTTCAAAAAACGCTCGCGCAATGCTCATGTACCTCCCACCGTGAGGTCTTACAAATGCTTACTAAAATTCGTCACGATGCGGTGCATTCGAGAAGTATTTATAAGAGTGCCTCACCCGGTCCACTCGCTCAAAAGGGGGCTCTTCAAAACGGGCTATTCGTCATTATCATTCAGTTTTGCTAAGTCGTCACTTCCATGCATGCTAAATTCGTACGCATTACCGTGCAGTTGCTAATTCCTCAAAAAAGGGCCGTTCAAAATGGGGAAGTTGTTAATTCGTCATTATCATGCAGTTTTGCTAATTCGTCATATCGTGCATGCTAAATTCATTCCCATTGCCGTGCAGTTGCTAATTCTTCAAAAAAGGGCTGTTCGGAAAGGGTTGTTTTTCTCTCTTTTTTCAACTACTGTAATCGTGCATTTCACCTGCACTTAACTGAGAATAAACTTTAATGAGAATATCCCCCTTGAGCGGCTGAAAGCCTACCAGCCATTCGTCTCTAGCAATCCTTTAAATCTTCATAGTACGTTTGAAAATTTTGAGGAAAGAGTTAATTTCCGAGTTTGGGTTCCACTTAGTGATAAGTCTAACCACATCAGCAATTTTACCAGGTTTATTAACTGGATCTGATCTAGTATTTACGGAATCTTGTCCGGATAAGCAGTTGTTAACCTAGCAAGTTCAAGTTGTTTATCGGCAAGCAAAGTTTCTTTTTCGATACATTGAAGATCAAGAGCTCTAGCGTTATCGCTAAGTTAAGCGTTTCGTCTTGAATTAAGAGTTCATGAGCTCCAGCTTTCTCGGCTTTATTCTAGCCTTACTGGCTTTGTCTGCAAGGTGCTCTCTCTGAGCGTCTGCACGTTGCATTTTGAGATCTTTGAGCGTAATCTCTTCAGCTTTTAAGTTTTGTTCTTCTTATTTTTAAACTATTTCTTTCTTGGCTAATGCGGCAGAATTGCACTTGTCTGTAGCCCTTGAAACTGCTTCAATTAAGTCAGCAAGAATGAGTTTTTCGTTACTTGCAGCATCATCTACGATTTCTACAGATTCATACCGTTTTTCACTAACATCAAGAATTTGTGGGGTTGGGGAGGAGAGTTTGTGACCGAGACCCCTTCTGAAACATCTTCCATCTAAGTTTATAGAGGGCACCATGAGTTTTATGTGGGAATTTCTACTCAATTTTCAGCCTAAAATTAAACTAAACAAAACTAGCTTTTATCTGATTATTATTTAGTTTAGCTTAGTTGTAATTTTGTTTACTTTAGATATGGGCTGAAAAATGAGCAAAAATTACCAGATGGAATGCATGGCATCCTCTGAAAAGGACAGAACTAATAGGAATGAATGTAATACATTGCAATAGGGACTTTTTATACCTCTGTGAGCCGAGCTATTAAAAAAAAACCCTGCGACAGCCACTTCGAAAAAATGGCAACAATTTCTTCTCCCCAACCCTATAAATTTCTACTCCCCAACCCTACAATTTCTACTCCCCAAACCTATAAATTCTTGGTAACAGTTAATCCTAAGGCTAAACAGGCCTTCTTTAACTCCTTGGTTGTAATGTCTTGAATAACCTCGGCTAGAGTAGCCATTTTTAGGTTTCAGTTTAATTGAAAATAAAAACCTTTAAATGAAAATTAATTATTAACCTACATCCGTAAATTTATTCTAGTGTGTTTAAACAAAGCATAGACTTAATTACTTCTCGACCAAACTAAATCCAGTTAAACATGAAATAAGACACCTTTTTGGCAAATCCCTACCACTATGGTGAATAATTAAAAACCACATGGGAAAAAAGTAAACTCTAGGCTAGGCAGCCAAATGTAAGGAATTTGCAACATTTTCTTTACGGTACTGGAGCTAGGCTACCTCCAAGCAACAAAACGCAATGTTTAAATCGAAACTGCCAACCTTGGTGAGGTAGGGTGGCAGGAGAAACTGAACTTTTACACTAAAATCGTTAACATCTTAGAAGATCGTCGAGAAAATCCGGTCTTACTGAAGGCCTGAATCTTCAATTTCGAATTTATTAATTTTTGTAATAAATAGCAAAATGTAAACAGCGCTGCTGCGAAAAATTGTAATGCACATCGTTGTAGTTCGGCATAAAGCCATGTAGATTATGTTACCTACACGTTTCATAATAGTTTAAAATCCTCTCACAAACAATAGGGGTACTTCACACAGCATAATAATCATTTGATTGATGTCTGAAACTGTTCATAACTTGCAACGACGCAGGTTTATTAGCGCTAATGTCGCTGTTTTCACTTATTATTTTTTTCAAAGTCTGTCTTAAATCTTCGTAAAAGATGCTTAGCCTTTGATCATGATAATGTTCAGATTCCAAATATATTTACCTTTTTAAATTCGGTTGGGTAGTTTTAAAACTATGAGGCAAAACGTGTCCGCTACCTCGGCTCAATGCTTTAGCGCCATGTTGGAAACCGGAAGTGGCTCGAGCGTCGTTGGCGCCGAATTTGGCTGACCAAACTCTCCACCAACCACTGAATTGGATACTTGGAAATTTCGGTTCTAAACAAATCCTAAAGTGCTTTACATGTCTAGCACTCCTCGGGGTCCGCTCAGAAGGCAAGTTTGAGCTGTTTACGAAGTATAAAAACTCAAGCTTGAGAAAATATCGTTAGCATAGCTCGACCTCGCAACCACCCATCGTCACGTTCTCCAGGAGAGCGATGTTCTTCTGCCGCCGCAAATTGCGCCAAACGGGGCAAAGGTAGAGGACATGTAAGTTACTTAGTTGTACTTGAATTTCGTTTAGGCCATTTATTTGAAAATTTAAATGTAACTTAAACTTAATTATCGCGATCGGAGTAGGTTTTTGCAGGTGAAATATTTTTTGGGGATGATTTTATAAAAACTTTAATTTCATTCCCGTTTCAAGTTAAAACTTTCAAAACGTGAATTTTTTTTCCAATGTAAAATCAAATACTAGCATCTTAACCAGACAGCTAAAGGTTGCGTGTGCATCGTCGTCAGTGACCTCATGTGAGTTGAATTTTTATTCAATATTACTTGCATTTTTGCGAAAATGTACTTCTAGTTTGAAGTTGGAGAAATTTTTTTGATCGTTGTTGGTACTTGAGTGTTAAGCACGATTTGCTTAATGATTTTTTTTTGTTGTTGCTAAAATCTAAAACCAAGATTTGTAAGCAAAATGAAACTGCAAACCAAACACTGTTTTGTAAATATTTTATTAACCAATGTTCAATAGATGTAAATAGAGCTTCAGTCTGTTTCCAACCATTATTTACTTATTTACTTAAACTTAGAAAATTTTAGTTTAAAGTTAACTGCCAGTAAATGCATGTTTTTTCCCATGGTGGCAGCAAAGAATTACCGCTTGCCAAGTTAGGTTAGTTTTATTAAAGCATTAGTCCGCAACGTCGCTCCCTCCTTGAATAGTGGCCTGCTATGCTTGTTGTCCTGAAATCCAGCAAAATTGGAAAGAAAGACCAGTAGCCTAATTTCGCAATACAGTATCCGCACCAGTACGATTAGTGACGTTTGCCGGCACACTGTTTTGGGATGACGCCGCTACAAACTGGTGGGCAGCGGTTGGGATTTTTCACAAGTGCCGTGATCCCAGACGCCCGAGCTTACGTCAACACAAGCTCAACCCCCGCTAGCCTTACTACCATAACCAGTTGACTTCAACTAAGAAGAGTAAGCAGTCATGGATGCCATTCCAACAACTGTAAACCAGGATCCAGTTATCCAGTCCTCCAAACCAGTGGGGGAGGCAGCCTTTCATCGTGGAAGCCGAGTATGCAGTTTTAGTGTCATCTTTAACCATCATACTAAACCAGGATCCAGTTCTCCAACCCAGAGAGAGAATCAGCTTTTCATCGCAGAAGCAGAGTATGCCGTTTTGGTATCACCTTTAACCGTCATACGAAACCAGGAAACAACTGATGGTCAACTTTGCCGGGAAACGAAGATGACGCCAAAGTGAATGTACAGGTTAGTGCACGGACTTCATGTCTTTGTTGTTGCCAAGCCAGAGATGGTTTTTTAAAAGAAAAAAAAATGTTTTTTTTTTTTTTTAAATGCTGAAATTTTATGGTAAAATTTACAACTGTGCTTGAGGTCAAGAAATTCATGTATGTACTGACCTGGATTGAGGTTGTTGGACAAATTTTTAATTTGACTTTAATAACCGGTTACATTTCTTGCTGTAAATTTAATGAGTTTTCATAAAAATCGATTTTTTTTTTTTAAGTAGCCTAATTCTCCAAAAGAAAACATGGCCACTTTTGCAGATTTAATTACAAATATCCGAAATAAGGATTTGAAAAATGCATGCCATATTTTTGTCTTAGCAAAAAGTGATATTCGAAGTAATTCAGTAAAACTTTTGCAAGATGCAGTAGAACGAAAGAAGGTTTTACTTTCTGATCTTGAAGACGCATTAGCCGTGGCTATCGAGCGTCGAGAGCAAACGTTAGTTGATAAAGAATTAGCAGCTCTTAAAATTCAAGAAATTCGTCAAAAGGATGAGGAACTTAGAATTAAGGCCTTAGAGACCAAGAATGATAAAGTAAAGTTGGCACGACTAGATGCACAACGTGAGCACGAACGATCTGAAAGAGCAGCCGATCGTGAACACGAACTTAAGTTAAAAGATAAAGAAAGAGAAAATATTGAAGCCCAAAATTCTGATGCTTTAAATAATTCAACGACGTCCAACCACGACGATCCGGTGATAAAGCCTGGTAAAGGTAGTGAAGCAGTTAGGCTACTAACTAAATGGAGTGTTAAATCTGAAATTAGTACTTTTTTAACCATATTCGAACGTACTATGGGAACTCAACGGGTACCCCGGGATCAGTGGGTGGTAGGGTTGCAGCCTTTAATGGGCGGAATTCTTGTCAAGGTTTGTTCGCCGCTAGACACGAATGATATTCATAACTATGAAGTAGTCAAAACAAAGCTTTTAGCTAGATTTTTGCAAACAAAAGAGACAGTTCAAATCAAGTTCCGTTCTCTGGAAAAAGAAAGTGAACAGCTTTTTCACGTTTACGCCTTTGAATTGCGTAGCCTATTTGATCAGTGGTTATCTTTAGCCGACTCTACGGGTAACTTAGATAAGATTTATAATTTATTGTTGTTAGAGCAATTTTTAAAATCCTGCCCGGTTGGGTTTAGGAAGTGGCTCCCTGACAAGCAAAGGGAAGGCACGTTGGAAGAAGCAGCTATTTTAGCTGACGAATGGGTAGCCCGAAATAGGCAAATCTCCCTAGAAACTAGTCTTAAACAAAAAAACCAGTCCAAACTACAAACTGGTGCACAACCAGGTGGCCAAAAACCAAAAAATGGTTCAGGGCAAAATGTGAACCAAAACAACCGTTCTCAAGGATCTCAAAGGGGTAATGGTTCTCAACCAGGCCCCAACAAAATCGCAGAACAAACTAGTGAGTCTGCAAAGCCTAACGAGCATTTTGAAAAGGCTCGTAGTAAGAAGCCTAATGATGGCAATGGTTTTTTTTGTAAATTGCCAGGTCACATTCAGAAAAATTGCCGTAAAAAGCAGTTACATCTGCAGCAGCAAGCCCAAACTAGTGAATCCAACTTTGTAAATAAGATAGGCCAACCACCGGAGTATGTCTTACAAAAATACATACATAATTGGTCAGTAAATGGTAAACCTTGTGCAATACTTAGGGATACTGGGTTAACAGATGATGTTATTGCTAGGGAACTGGTGTTACCCGAACAATTCACAGGTGAATTTAAGCATTGCAAAAATTCACTGAATGATCAAACCACTGCACATGCAATTGCGCGAGTGCACGTAGACACGCCTTACGGTCCACTAATTACCGAAGCGCTTGTTACGGATCACATTGGTCCTCATTTTAAAATGTTGCTTGGAGTGCCGTCTCAAACATTCTTAGAGAAAATGGGTATGGAAGTTCCTCCTCCCTTGTCTGATGCCATCACACGATCCCTAGCAAAGGAAACTCTGAGTGCTCCCTCAGACCTTCCAATCACTCGTCCTAACTATAGGGAAGTAAATAGTGACAGTGAAAATGACTCCTCAGATAAGGAAAGTGAACAGAATGAGAATCTTGCTCATAAAAATGGTTTTTCTGCCCTAGTCAAGGAAAATATGGGTGGTGTTATTCTAAGACCCCAGTCAGATGATTTTTTCTAAACTTCTAGAAATTGACAAACCTAAATTCAAAGAGTTGCAAAAAAATTGTGTTACCTTAAGTGAGTGTTGGAAGTCTGCTCAAATCGAGCCAGATAAGCAAGATGAAAATAAGCAGTTCTTTATAGAAAATGATTTCGTAGGCCATTGAAAGCTTCAGCTAGGCCTAATGTAGACAAACAGTTGGTTATGCCCAAGGAGTGTAGAGACTTGGTGCTCAACTGCATGGGCAGGTCACCTTGGTCAAGCCAAGACAAAAGATAAGAGTTCTTTCTAATTTCTATTGGCCTTTGGTGTTTAAAGACGTGCTGCGATTTTGAATTTTGTAGATTTTGAAACTTTAGGTCGAGAATTTTGCTGAATTTTGAAGAAAATATTTTTCAAGACGTTTGCAGCACTTCAGATATTGTAGCAGAATGTGGCTACATTTTGGTTGAACTTCTTACATCTTAACTTGAGTGGCTTTACTTTTGCTCCATGCACACACAAGTCGATGTTATGCCATGAAAAATAAAAAAACATACAAGATTAAAACCAAGGAATCTGTTTTCCTTACGAATAACAAGTTACAAACACATGTTTGTCTCACGACAACAATTAAAATTTACCTTGTCATTTCAGGGCACACATAACGATATACTTACATTTTTGCCGGCACGGCACAGTATAAAAATAACCTTCTATTAGGCTAACGAATAACTAATACTACACAACGCAGTTACAGTTGCATTAGTATGTTTTTAATTTACAAATTCAAATGGTTAGGTGCTTTTTTTTAGTTGTTTATGACGTCCTAAGTCCGGAGAACGTCGTTTCGTTTCAGTTTCGGAAGCACCCTCTTGAACTGAAGAAATTACTTTCCGTTTGGATTTATTTTTGTTAACTGGTTTTGGAGTCTGCTGAATAGTGTCGGACTCTACGGCGCTATTATCATTATTAGTTTCCAAATCTTGTCCAAAGAGGGAAGCGCTGTTGGGAGGAAACAAATCTTTTGCTACGACATATTCATCAGTGACACCGCCTACTGCCTCATCGGCGATTGATTGAAGGGAACGACTGTCTTTTTTATGACGTCTGTCTGCTTTTGATTGGCTGGTGCCTGGTTTGGTGCGTGTGCACTCAGGTGACATTTGCTTTGACTTTGCCGGCGGCGTAAACAAACTGGAAGGACGGGAACCAATCGATTTCCTCGTACGGTAATTAGGCGTGACAACTACGTGGCTAGGCTTGACCGTGGAAGAACGCCTATTTTCAGGGTGATTAACGGCTTGATTATTCATCGCTGAATTCGCTATTTTTCGTGCTGCGTTTGACAAGTTATCAGGACTTAGCTTAGACAACGGATTGACAGGAATTACCGCGTCTACGATGTTTGTCCTTTCTTCTACCCTCATTCGTAAGTGACATCTTGCTTTACGCACTAGTGTGTTAGCTTGTGTTAGGACATTATAGATTTCATGTGGTAGTACGGCATTTATTGTACCGGGTAACCATAACTTGTCGGACGTGCGGCTGAAGTTACGGTACCACACGGGCGTGTTTAATGTAAACTTAACCAACGTTTTATTTTGCGAACTAGCAATTCGTTTTTGCTGACATTGTTTCACTTTCGCTATTGGATCCGGAAGCAATAAATCAAGTCGTGACTTAAACTCACGGTTAAAATTAAGTTTTGCTGCTGTTGCTTGAGTGGTAGTACTTAACGTAATTCTACTAGATTCTATAAATGCGTTAATACTGTCTTGTATTTCGAGACCATCCCTTCTCGCAGCCTTATAGATTTTCTTAAAGTTCTTGACAAAAGCTTCTGCTAGGCCATTTACCCAGGGCGAATAACTAGGCCCTGTTAGGTGACGAAAACCCATGGATTTTAGCCAATCTTGAAACAAAACTTGAGCACCATTGAGGGCCGTTGTCCGTAACAAATACGTCAATTAAGCGTATTCGGGAATGTGTGTATTCATAATACCTATTACTTTTTTAGGACGTGGTGGTTTTGATTTTGTGGACAAATGGAATTTCACTATGGGCGTCAACCATGATTAAAAACATGTAATTATCCACGGGGCCACAAAAATCGGCGTGAAAACGAGCATTAGGCTTGAGCGGGTACTCCCAGGTGTGTTTAGGACCTGGTGATTGGTTTTCCTTGAACTCTTGGCAGTTTGCGCAAGATTTTACCTTACGCTCAATAGCTGCGTCCATAGAAGGCCACCAGATCTTCGCTCGTGTGAGACCTTTTAACTTAACAATTTCTAGATGGGAACTATGTAAGTCTTTAAGCATTTGTTTCTGCAAAGCTGCGGGAATTATGACTCGGAATCCCCAAAATAATATATCTGATTCTACAGTTATTTCAGTACGCCTAGTAAAGTATGGAAGTAAATCCTGGTCGTCACAATGACTGGGCCAGCCATGGTGAACGAATCTAAATACTTGGCATAGAATAGGATCCCTACGACTTTCAGCAACTAACGTTTCATTTAAAACTGGTAAGTTATAAATGGTTTCTAGTGCTAATACGTTGTATTGCTCCTCAGCCTGTTCAAATTCCTCAATATTGGGGAGGGGGAGACGTGACAACGCATCAGCTGTTACATTTTCCTTTCCAGGAATTTGCTGAAAAATCATAGGAATCCCCTTTCAGAAGGGCTGCCCAACGCTGAACCCTCGCTGCTGCCATTTGGGGAATACCTTTTTTAGGACCAAAAATCCGAAGAAGAGCCTTCTGGTCAGATTGGAGGATAAACTTTTGGCCATAAACGTATTCGTGAAATCTCTTCACCCCCCAAGCTACACTTAAAGCTTCACGGTCAAAATGGCTATAACCTTGTTCTGCCTTTGTTAATTTTCTGGAGGCAAAAGCTATTGGTCTGCTCTCACCATTAGGCATTATATGCATCAGGCTAGAACCTATTCCATAAGGACTTGCGTCGCAGACAAGCTTAAGCTTCTTTTTAGGGTCATAATGCACTAGTATCTTTGATTTAATGAAAAGTTTTTTTACTGTGTTTACTGCCTTGTCACAATCCTTCCCCCAGATCCATTTAACTTTGGGGCTTAACAGCCTGGTCACTGGGGCAAGAATATGTGCCAAGTTTGGGAGATACTTTGAATAGTGGTTTACGAATCCTAAGAAACTTTGCAACTCATGTATGTTAGTGGGGTTAGGGGCGTTGGTAATGGCTTCAATAACCTCTGGCAGGGTGTGTAAACCTTCAGCGTTGATCATGTGACCAAGATACTTGAGTTCAGGCCGTGATAACTTGCATTTGTCGATACGAAGTTTAGCCCCCGCATCTTGGAGTGCAGTCAAAAGTTGGTTCAACGATTCGTCATGGGATTTTCCCTTGCTACTGACCAAAATGTCGTCATAAAACGGCATGCACTTAGGAATTTTGTTAGTGACTTGCGTCATAACGCGCTGGAATATTCCTGGACTTGAGGCAAGGCCTAAAGGCACTCTAAGCCATCTGAAAAGTCGTAGTGGCGTGTTAATCGTTAAAGCAGCTTGAGACTCCTTATCCAACTCAATTTCCAGGAACGCATCCTTCAGCTCTAACAAACTAAAGGTATCACTGCATGATAACTGACTAAATAACTCTGCGGCTGTGGGAACTGGGTAATGGCGTACCTCTAGCCAGGGCCGTAGCTAGTAATTTTTTCTGGGAGGGCAAACCAGCAATTTAACGCCCCCTCCTAGTTTTATGCTTCCCCCCCCCCCCCAACAAAACTAAAGAAAAGTGCTGTCCAAAAATCTTAAACTAAACGAAAAAATATATATATTTTTGAAAAGAGAATTGAACTTGGTTTCTTGCCCCCCCCCCCCTCCCCGCCCCCTACCCATTCGCGGCTAACTATGTCTCTGTGCACCTTTCTATAAAACCATACAATGTATTTTCAACGTGGGTTATCCTCCAAAATAGTTACGACCAGTTGCACCATATTTGGCAGCATGGGGTCGCCACCCAGGACGAGAGATGGAACAAGTGATGATATTATCATGGACACTCTGTCGCGTCAGAAAGGTTTTCCTTTATTTCGCTCCAGTTTAATATAGATTGTAGGTGTAGGGAAATGAAGAAGATTCCTTAATAAGGAACTGCTCATCCCTCTGCACCTCTGTGCTTTCTCAATTGTTTCGGACGTTTATTTTGAAAATTAAATCAGATAGTCATTAGTTTTTGCCGGATAGTTTGCGAAGCGCACAGTCAGCATGAAGGCGGGCCTCGTGAGCATACACTAGTCTAAAAAAGAAAGAAAAAAACTGCCCTGACTGGGACTCGAACCCAGGACTTCCAGTGTATTAGGCCGGGCGCTCGAATAAATACACTACTGGGGTGGACCGTGGCTTCAGCCTCAATCATAGCTTAGAAATGGTTTAACCTTTTCGAGTTGTGACCTAAAGGCCACCAACATGCAAAGATATATACGAAATATACTGGCTTCCTAACAACCACGGCATGCAATAATATGTCATTAATAAATACAGATGCAAACCGAGTCACATTGCTGGACTTAAATGTCAAAGTTAACCCGCGACCTTTCAGACCAAAGGTCGGAGTCCTCTCAGCCATACTCTTCGAGGCCAAAAGGAAACGTCCATAGGCCGCATTAAACACGCACCCATACATATATAATCAAACATTTTCCAATCTGTACTGGAGGGGCGCTTGTCTGCACGCCACTCACCAAGTGAACAGAAAGGAACACACGAGGAAAGCATGAATTAAGGTTAAACAGGACGGAGACCCAAATGGGCTAAAAAAAGATTTTCCAGCCCATTTGGCATTCCGTCCTGTATTAATATTAAGAGCAATTTTGATCTCTTATCTATGGCAGGACTGTTTAGAGTCGTATTGCAGACTTAATTTTCACGCCAATTAAACTGTGGAGAAAATAAGCTAGAATTTGTTTTTTTGCTCTAATTTTGGCTAGTTGTACATGGATAATCCAGTTTTATTTTCTTTTATTTTATTTTTGTGTGGTACTAGAATTTGTTAACGTTTTTCGGTAGTTTGTATGATTAGGCTTGTGTAAATTATTTCTTCAAGTAGGCCTATTTAAAGCCGATTAGGTATGCGTGTTGCAGTATAGGATTAAAGTAGTTTGTGAATTGTTCCACTTGCAAGTGTTTCATTGGAACAATCCTAGTTTTTTTGTTGGTTTTTAAAATTTAACTCTAAATACAGGCTACGTACAAGGTTCTGAAACAAAGTACTTTTTTTGCTGAGTTATTTATGTGTAGTCTTTCGTAAATTAGAAAGAAAAAAAAAACATGAAGTTTGCTGTAGCAAGTGGTAACTGAAAAAAAAATGTAGGCTGACCGTCACTTTTAATCTAGCTGTAACTTTACAAAATAATTTCTTCCCAGCCTGAGGGGTATATCAGTATAGAGTTGAACCTTACGGATTGAGGAAAATGTTGCGCCGAGTGCGTTGGTGTTGGAACGGGAGGGGGAGGGGGAAGGGTGGACGGTGAGACGCTCGACATCGACGACTTCTTCACGATCTGTCTCAGACCTGCAGAATGACATAAAATTCGGTACAGTTCTCTGGCTTAAAAGCCATTATGTAAAAGTGGTGTAAACGCTGACCACCGAAAAACCTTCGTTTTGCCAAACGAAGAAATTTTTTTTCTTGAGCGCACCAAAACGCAAAAAAGACCTCGGTCTTGACCCCTTAGCCGTTTTTTTAATAATGGACAGAAACGGCCAAACTCTTCAACATTTAATAGCCTGGAACAATATCTACCTCTTGAGGAAGCCCGAATTTGAAAATTCCATCCAGAAGATTTACAATCGACATTTGAAAAACTCACGAAACCAACCGCAGCACTCCTTCATCATGGCCGCCATTATTGAAACCTGTATCTTTGTATTTCTATTTTCAGTATTTCTATCTTAGGGCAAAAAGCCCACAGACACTAGCTTAATTGTAGATTAGGAGGGGCTGCCTTTGGTACTTAACCTCACATACGTGTGGATACAGACAACCATTTCAAGTGTGATATTTTTCATTGTTTGTCGGCCGCAAGCCTCATGAAAAATTTCCACAACGATCGTTTTATCTTTTAACGTTAACGTTAAACATACAAATTAACTTAATGCGTTATAGTATTCAACTAAGCTAGATTATTTAACTATTTTTAAATCTTTTATATATTTCCTTTTCCCCCAGAAACGCTACCATTCAGTGGTGGCGCCACGCGAGAGAGGCCCCCCCCCCCCACCCCGCCCCCCCATCGTGGAAGCCTTGCCCCCTGTCGGGGAGTAACCGAGATTATCGTCAGGGAACAGCCCGAAGACTGAGTCCAAACGACGGCATAAAATTCGTAAAAATTTGGGGAAGAAAAGCTCAAAATAAGAGTTTGCCGTTTTGCTTGAGTAGTCCTCATCACCTCCATATTTAAGAGCTATCTTAGTTAATGCAGAAACGTTAATTAAATATGTACAAAACAAAAGTTGTTAAAGATTCTAGTTAAGCTTTCGTCATTTGAATTCGTGATACCAATGAACTGAGCGAAAATCGTGTACAGTAAGTGTCTAAACTGAAAATTGATTTGCTGCGTTAAACCGTCAGCTCCATGATTTGACAGGCATCTTAGTTATGAGACACGTTTGGGATGCCAATGTCTTACCAGTTATTTCTAAAATGAGAAGTCCCAATTTTAAAAGCCCAATGCACAACACTAATGACGGCCAACTGTGTGTTCTTGCTATGGTTAAATATTTTTCAAACCTAAATTATTCAGTGTTAGTTAACGTTAATTTAATAATATTTAAAAAAAAATTTAATTCATCAGATAATTTAATTTGTGGATAAAATGAGTAAAAAAACAGAATTTCGGTCACAATTAGGTTTTTACGACTTCTCATGCTGAAGAATATTTATGAAAAACATCCGACATTTGCTTAACAGTGTGGTGCAAACGTGTCTCAGCAAGCCCAAAATAGGCCCTCAAATAGCGTAAAGTGCTTCAGCTTCCAGGGCTCCGCCCCGGACCCCACCCCAGACCCCACTGGGGGACCTTACAGCACTCTCCCACACCCCCTAGCTGGTTTCACCGGGCCTCTGCTAAAGTAGTACAAATATAAACAAAAAATGTTCGTTTTCTTTGCTCCCCTGTCGGGGAATCATTGCCCCCCTATCTGGAGTTGGCTGGCGCCACTACTGCTACCATTAGTCCGAAATAATTCGACATCGGCATTCTACCGGACATGAATTTATATATGTTTGTTTTAATTCTCCTCTAAACCCGACTGAGACCATCCGAAAGCTACTGCTAGCTTGTTCTTCCGAAAAAGATCGTTAAATTTCGTACTGTGAAACTCCATTATAAACGAACATAAGTCACTAGAAAACGCACACTTTCACAACAGAAGACACTCACACTGTCTAGCGAATTTTCGATAGTTAACTACTATCTTCCTCAGGCCTTAAAGTTAGTTTGGACTCTGTTTAGAACGCACCAACTTTGGAGCATGGCAACGAACGAGCAGACGATAACGGTGAAGTCAACAGGGATGTAAACAGAGTCCAAACTAACTTTAAGGCCTGAGGAAGATAGTAGTTAACTATCGAAAATTCGCTAGACAGTGTGAGTGTCTTCTGTTGTGAAAGTGTGCGTTTTTTGGTGACTTATGTTCGTTTAGCTTGTTCTTATATTAAAACCAAAAGATATTTATAAAAGATCTGTTCCAAAGCAATCCGAAAGTCAAACTGTGCATAAAACTTCGAATCCTCAAATCCCCCCCCCCCCACCCCTGCCAAAACTAGTTGTGGTGTCTAACACTGCAGTTTTCAGTTAAAGCTTATTAAATTTAATAGTAATGCTTTGTGCATTACCCAAACCCAAGTATTAAGCTTTAACCAGAGCCTACTCACGTTGCAAACATGTAAATATTTATTCAATAGTTCAAAGTAAAGGCCTATTTCCCAAAGTTCACTGGAGTAAAACTCAAACTGGCCTATCTATACTTGTCCTTACTCCTTCAAACGGCTCTGCACCCAGTCCCTTTGTTCAACCGACTTCTCCTCCCTCTTTCCATTGTTCTCCTGGCCTTCAGCCAATCCGACCCCCGCAGCACTCCTGCCCGTCCGCGCGAACTTCCGGTCCCCAGCATAAAAAGCTCCCTCACCCCTCCCTCCACAGCACAGCTCACAGATCTCTCAAGCTAGAAGGGTCACGCCAGTCGGGAGTGGAGACGCCATGTCCGTGGAATGCCATGCCGGGCAAAGTGGTAGTGATTCGTATCTTATAGTTTAGCTTTTAAAAGTTTAGTTTAGGACCCCCATATTCTAAATTTATAGTTTAAATTCGTAAACTTAACCTCTAGCTTAGAGAAATTTATGGTGGTGACGCCTTAAGCGGCATATTAGGTTCTCTCACGCCATAATGTAAGAATGGTTCTTGTGATGTCCTAGGCGGGGACACACCTTAGCCCAGCGTGGGCACCAATGGTAATAAACACACGGACTACCAGAGTGTAGGCTACAGCTGATAAGACAGCGAACTTCCTGTTTACTTCCCTTTATATACAATTATAACAGGAAGTCATGTGATGCAACTTAATACAATATATAATTATGGAATAGCCTATTAGTAGTTAAAGGGGTATCTTGGTAGGGTTAACATATTGACATGAAAATTGATGGCTGCCATTGTGGAGCACACAAGTGACGACTCCACAATGCAGCGAGCGAAAAAAAAAAATAGAAAAAAAAAATCTAAGCCTAGCTGGAAATAAAATTATGATTACGAAGGCAAGATGTATTTTTTAGTGCACTACCTATTTTTAAAGAAAGATACATAATTTTTCGCTTTCGAGGAAAAACTAAACACTATTTTTGAAAGCTGTTTTACAAAATAAAGAACTGAAGATGTACATGATTAAGCAAAAAATTAAACATAGATAAACTGGCTGAAAACTTGCCAGTTTTAAATTTCTGTTTTGATTTCTGGAGCAATTTTACAATAAATTCAATTTAAATTTTCAATGTTGTTGTTTTAATTTTCGTAGCCTTTTTTGGTTAATTTTCTTTTTGCAGCAACCATTTCTGCAGCTGAAACGCTACAGCGTTGCTGTGGACAAACATCTGGCATTGAAAATTCGGTGCCAAAGAAGTTGCTTTGGATTAGGCTTCACCGGAGTGGGAATTGCGGCTCCAAGCAATTTTTTGTTCCGATGTCAGAAGTATTTAGGTACATGAAAAGACAAAAAGCTACAAAAAAGATAAAATCGTGAAATCAATTTTTCACACGAACAACAAAATACACTTACATTTTTACCTAATTTTAAAGGTGGACATTTTT